>QGSO01000240.1:1100783-1271450 GCA_011037825.1 Carya cathayensis
CCTCCACCTCTTCAGGAGAGTCTTCAGGCTTTCACATTACAAAATGAATATCCACCTTCACTATCACACTGTCCACCACTTCTCCTTTTCTTTCTTAAAACCAAATTAAATTGGATTATGAAGTGGGAATATGTTATTAAACCTCATCCTTCTCTTAAAAACATTATGTTCTTAGCCCGTCAAGTTTCTGTGAAATGGTGGGAAAAGTACAATTATGATCATGTTGTAAAAATGTTCTCAAAGATTACCAAGGCTCCTGAAGTCCTAGTCCAGAAAAGCAGGTTTCAAGCTCAATTAGCAACGATTACCAATAAAAAGGATTTGAAAAAATTAGCTGAGGCAATGTCACAAGTCTCAGACAGTGATGAAGAAGAAGACCATCAAGTCAGATTATCTCCAGCACAACAGACGACATCATCACCATTACAACAGGCCTCTCCCTCTCAACAGGCCTCTCCTTCTCAACAAGCTTCTTATTCGCATGAAAATTCTCCATATTATCCCTCACATTTGATGGATTCTCAAGATCCGTTTGAATTGGAACTAGTGAATTATGACCCTCAGATTATGTAATTATTGTCTTTTGTCTACTGTTCAAGATGCCCGTCGGTTAAAAATCGTCCAGCTGTCTTTCTACTGTGTAGCCGCCAATGTTTATTAAATGTAGTTGCCTATTTACTGTGTATGAGTCAGTAGTGTCACTGTACGAGTCAGAAATATTATTGTAAGTTACTGTTTCGTCGCCTATAAATAGGCAAGATGTTTGTAAGGAAAGGCATTGAGAAAAACTCTCATCTGAAGCCATTCCCAGTCGTTCTCTCTAGTCACTCTAAAAACCACTCTCTTGTAAACTTCTTTCATGTCTCCTGTCTTTCAATCCTTTGAGAGTTAATCTCCTTGTAAGTACTATGTTTTCAATAAAGTTAATTATATCATATATTGTTGTTTCTGTTTACTCATGCATTAAGGACGGTTGTACCGCCTGCCCTTATTTTCCGCACTTCATGCATCTGTCTATTAATATTCCTATTATATATTAATTATTATTATATTGTATATATAATATAATATTATATATATATCCTGGTATACGTAGTTGGTATCAGAGCCAACGGTTATTGTATATTATTGCTATTACTTTATTGTTATTCGGGCTAGTAATAAGAGCTTGTGGTTCTAATATTGTTTTCATTAATTTATAATGGATCCTGTATACTACAGTTAAAGGTTGTGATCCTTTCATCATATTATAACCATTTGTTTTAATATTTAATGTTAAGGCATGTAATATATTAGTATCATATAATGAAAATGAGTAATTAGGATAACAATTAAAATATACTGGACCTTGGAATAGGCTAGATTCAACCATGCCAAGTAATGAATCATGAAAATTATAATGTCTTCCATCTCTTAAACAGAGTAATACCGAAGCATTTAATCCATTTCTAGTGAGTGGTTTTACAGCCACTTGTACTAATCCTATATGTATAAATGAATATTTCTGTTCCTTATGGTGTTTAATGGCTTCTTTCGTTAATAATTGTAATGATTCATAGTCATTATATAGGCTAATAGTTTTTTCTATTGTTTTAATCGTATAATTTGTAAGGAATGATAATTTTGAAAAAGTTGATTGTTTATATATTAGATTCCTGGGAATATTAAGAATTGTCCAATCTTGTAAATTTCTTTCTAACTCTGTTAAAATAAGATAACTCAATTAATTAATTTTTGTAATTCATATCGTGTGGTATAAGCAATTGAACGCATTAGTTTGTTAATGGAATCATATTTTATTTTTGTATAAGAGAGATTGTCCCTTTAGAGATTATTTTGGTGGTTGAAAAAAGAAAGAAAATTTTTTGCAATGAGAAAGGGGATTTTTATTTTTTTTATAATTATTGTTTGAATTGAGAGATGAGTAGTCCTGAGCTGAAATTTTCTCCGGCATTTTATTTATAATAAGCTAAAACCAACATTACCGATGAATAATCAATATATTATTTTCAAGTAGGGGTTGCTTTTTTTATTTTTTATTTTATTATTATTTTTTTTTTTTCCCTTGTACAGAACCTTTGATTTCTTTGTGATATGCCGGAAAAGGACTTCAACCATTGACACAACTGCAAAGTTGTCAACTTGGATCTAAGACTTCAGTGGTCCATATTTGATGCTTTCTGCGACACCAGACATTTTATTACTAAGATCAAAGGTGGTTTTGGTAATTTTACTTTCTTTGTCAGAACTTTTATCATCATCTCTATTTGAAAAGCACGATATAAAAATAGTGCAAGCTCTCGTTGCAAAATGCTCTCACTTTCCAATTTAATTGTTCAGTTTGATATTTAAAATATCTCGATATATTTATAAATAGAAAAAAATAAATTTCAAGTTAAATGTTTTATTAAGTTTTGATAAATGAGAAAAAAATTGAATAAAAATATTATAAATTAAAAAAATTATTTAAATATAATTTTATTTTAAAATTTAAAAAAGTGGTATTCTTTTTTTGTGTTTTGTTTGAGAGTTTTGAAAAATAGTAATGATTAGATAATAATTAGATGAAATAGTTAAAAATTAAAAATTAAAAAATATCTTGTATTTGAGTAATATTTAGAAATGAAATATTTTAAAATACTTAAATATGTTGTGTTGCCAAACAGGATCTTGAAAACTTTGCAACGAGGACATATGCTTTCATTGCCCGCCTTTACATATAAGAGTTACCACATATCTTCTAAACAAAAAAATATATGTATTTTAAATCTCACACTTCCAAGATGTATTTTTCTTAAAAATAAAAAGGTAAAATTTCTGTATTTGCAGTTTTGAAATATAAGATTAAATGCATTTGTTGTCAATTTATTGACTCATATAAGAAATATGACATTATTTTTCACATTTTGGATGAATTTGTGGTCTCTTGTTATAAAAATGAAATATTTCATACAAACTTTGGTCTAAGTTATATTTCACACCACATGTTGATATGGATGAGAGAAATTAAGGATGATTACATTGCAGCATGATTTACATTTTCCACTCAAAGTATTAAAGTTGACATATTGCATCATCAAATTATCAAAAAGTAACACTTTATGCGTACTTTTTGTTCAGATCAATCATAATGATTGTGTTAAATCACTTATTTTTCATTGAGTATTGCTACACCCACCGACACACCGAGAGTGTCTATGAAGAAGGTTTTTTTTTTTTGAAACATTTTTTTAAATCCTTTAAACAATTAAAAAAACTAAATGTACAAACTCATTAAAAATAATTTCTTAATCATTAAATATAAAAATAAAGAAAATCGGTGAGGATCCTCGATGAGCCCGGCATTATTGTTTTTCATTTATCTTGACTATTAGAATTGGATGAAGGTACAAAGTGTATGTTTTAATAGTTTTAAGTGTAATGTGTTAGTTTTGATAATTTTTCACGCAAAGTATACAACCTTCGATAGTTTGATGGTTCAATTTAAAATAGAAAATGAGAAACCTATTTTGCTGTCCTATTGTATATGCTGGTTTCAAGGAGTGAGTGATTGCAATATTTGTAATAATGTCATATGGTGTAGTTTTTGTTGCATTACACCATGATTCCTCCATCTCCACTAGTGATGAATCTGAGTGGGGCCGGGAGCAGGCTCTATTGCAACAAAATTCTGACAAAATAGAATGTTTAGGGTTTTGTTTGGTTATTTTTGTCTTCGAACTTTGAAAGAATACACGTTCACTTTCATAAAAAATTTTTATCTTACTTTATTTAATCATTATAATTTTTTTAAATTTTTATTCAAAATAAACTAAACAATTCAACCTTTTCAAATCTTAAAATAAAAATAATATTAAAAAAATATATTCAATAATATTTTATTCAATTTTCAACTTTTATCTCAACTAATCATTTCTCGTCTCGTTTGCAAAAACAAAAGAAGCTAAATTTTAGGGTTATTTCTACTCAAATAATTTTTGCCCTTTACAAGAAAATTGTTCCACTCTTTTTTTATCTTCTTTCCCTCCATCTTCTACTTTTACAAAAGTGTTATGTTTACAAAAATATCTCATAAAAAAAAATTCACATACAAATATGATTAGATGTGCTATATTAGATTTTCTATGCAAAAACAATATATACAATCTAATGCATCATATCCAACCACATAACTTCGTAAACTTTATTTTGTGAGATTTTTTATGAACCAAACATTTCTCCTACTTTTATAACTCTCGTCTGGTTACATAGATGAGATGATATGAGATGTTTTATTAAAAGTTGAATAAAATATTGTTATAATATAATTTTTTTAATATTAGTTTTGTTTTGAAATTTGAAAAAGTTAAATTGTTATTATATTTTGTGTGGAAATTTATGAAAGTTGTAATGATTATATAAGATGAGATGAGATGAGATAGTTTGGATTTGAGTATCCAAAACAACCTGGTAAAATATTCCCCTATGGCTTAGAAATTTAAAATAACAAAAAAAAAGTAGTCATTTTTATTATTTTGAACATTAAATTTATCATTCATATTATTTTAATAGTGAGAAAGTTAGAATTCTATGCCTATTTCTTCACTTAGAGGGGGCAATGCTTGACTAACTATCTGTTGGAATATAGCCTCACGGATTGAACAAATGGAGTTAAAATCTAAAGCTACATGTGTTAAACTGGAAGAGGAGAAGAAAAGTTAGTTAATACAGTTAGTCTGTTATTTTTCACTTAGCCTTGTATAAATACAGTTAGAGTACTCTGTAATTATCAATTCATTCATTCATTCAAGTATTTTTCCAACTCAACTACTCTATCTACGTCTCCATATTACTTTCTCACAAATCAAAACCTCAATTCATCCAAGATTTGACATGGTATCAGATTGAAAGTCATTGTGCTTCCGCAATCTCACAAAGATTTTGCTTTGAAATCTTTCTTCTACATACTTTCTTCCATTTCTTGCATCTCTTGCAATTCTTGGAGAAATTCCAGAAATGTCTTCTGATAGTGAAGATTCTATTCACTCTCATACTTCTACTCACACAATCAATCCTTCGGATGATTTATCAAGTCCATACTTCTTGCATCCAAGTGACAATCCCGGTGCATTACTTGTTTCAGAAATCTTTGTTGGTGACAACTATATCGCATGGAGTAGATCAATCACCATTGCTCTAACAGTCAAGAACAAAGCAGCATTCATTGATGGTACCATTCTTGCCCCTCATGTTAATCAGCGTATTCTTCACACTGCTTGGCTACGTGCCAACAATTTAGTTCTCTCATGGTTAATGAATTCTATTTCAAAGGAAATAAGAAATAGTCTTCTTTATGTTGCATCTGCTGTTGATCTTTGGAAAGAGTTGAAAACCAGATACTTAAGAAGCGATGGTCCTAGAGTTTTTCATCTTGAAAAATCTCTAAGCTCTATCACTCAAGGTTCTTTGTCTATCACTGAGTATTTCAGTTCTTTCAAGACCTTATGGGATGAGTATGTTAATTACAGACCATTCCCAACTTGTAGCTGTGGAAAGATGGCAACATGTACCTGCAACTTGTTTGATTTTCTGCTTGTTAGACAGTAGTCTGATTACGTCTTAAAATTCTTGGTTGGCCTGAATGATTCTTATGCTTCAATTCGAAGCCAATTGCTTATGGTTTCACCATTGCCAAGTATGGCAAAAGTATTCTCTTTACTACTTCAAGAGGAAAGCCAAAGACAACTCAACAATTCTGTCAGCAATGAAACCCATGCCTTTCTTGCAAAACAGAATCATCAACCATCTGTTCCATCAAGATTTTCCAAAGACAAACAGAAAAGATCTTCTCTATATTGCACTCATTGTGGGTACAATAGACATACAATAGAGAAATGTTTCCAACTCCATGGTTACCCTCCTGGCTGGACTGGACCAAAAGGGAAGAGAAATTCACCCACTGCTCATGCTGCTATGTCAACCTCTGAGGTCTATATTCAAAACAGTAACGAAGATCAAAAGTTTTCTTTAACCTCTGAGGAATTCAATAAATTGCTAGCACTTGCAAATTCCAACTCATCTCCAATATCTACTCAAACAACTACACCAGCTGTAAACATTGTTACTTCACAATTTTCTGGTAAACCTTCACACTTTTGCTATTCTGTTTCTTCATCTTTACAATGTGTATCTTCATGGATTCTGGATACAGGTGCAACAGATCATATGATCTGTTCACCACTATTATATTCATCACCACCTACATCAATCAATACCTCTAAAAAATTGCCAAATGGAAACTCTGTTCCAGCTTCACACATTGGCAATATTTGTCTCACAAACACATTATATTTACATGATGTGTTATGTGTTCCTAGTTTCTCATTCAATTTACTTTCAGTTTCCAAACTAACAAAGCAGTCTAATATTTGTGTCTCTTTCTTTGACTCTTATTGCCTTTTACAGGACCAATCAACAAAGAAGATGATTGGGATTGCCTTTGAGAAACATGGACTGTACCACCTATCTCAAGCTACTTCAAAAGCTGCTACCTGCAATAAACCCAAGTTTAATTCTTCATCTTTTGTCTCAGCTCTTACTCAAAATCAATTAGACACTTGGCATTACAGATTAGGCCATGTCTCTTACTCAATATTACCTTTTCTTAAACAACTAGAATCATCTATATCTTTCAATTCTACCAATGTCTGTGATGTATGTCATTTAGCAAAGCAAAGAAAGCTTTCATTTCCTATATCTCAAACTAGTTCAAATAAAATGTTCGACTTGATCCATTGTGACATATGGGGTCCTTTCAATGTTGTTTCCTATTCTGGTTTCAAATACTTTCTTACTATAGTTGATGACTATACATGTTGTATTTGGGTATACATGCTCAAACTGAAATCTGAAGTTCCTTCTATCCTCCAAAATTTCTATCAAATGATAAAAACTCAGTTTAGTATTTCTGTCAAAATAGTAAGGTCAGACAATGGACATAAATTCCTTTTAACCCAATTCTATAATGATAATGGCATTATACATCAAAGAAGTTGTGTGGAAACTCCACAACAAAATGGAGTTGTGGAAAGGAAACATCAACATCTATTAAATACTGCAAGGGCTTTAATGTTTCAAGCAAACTTGCCTCTAACTTTTTGGAGTGAATGTGTGTTAACTGCAGCACATATTATAAACAGAATTCCTACTCCCCTTCTCAAAAACAAAACACCATTCGAAATGCTATTTGGTAAATCACCCAATCTTTTTCACCTCAAGGTGTTTGGCTGTCTTTGCTTTGCATCAACACTCACAAATCATAGACATAAATTTGACCCGAGAGCTACAAAATGCATATTCTTAGGTTATCCTTCTGACATAAAAGGCTACAAATTAATGGACCTTAACACAAATAAGATAGTCATTTCTAGAAATGTAGTCTTTTATGAAAATATTTTTCCTTTCAAGGCTTTACCATCTAACCCTGAAACACATACCTTTCTTTTTCCTCCAACAAATTCTGTTTCAAATTCCTATTCTCATTCTTTTGATACTCATTCTGATCAAAACCATAATTCAAACCAGCTTTTTGCCTCAAATCCTAGCCTTACCTCAGATCAGAATCCTACAAATCCTCAACTATCTTCAGATCAGACTCTTGCAAATACCCAAACATCTCTTGCAAATACTCAACTATCTTTGGACAATGAATCTGTTCCTCAGATAGCTTCACAACCTCTTAGAAAATCCTCAAGAATTAAACAAATGCCAAATTACTTGCAGGATTATTATTGTGGTACTGCTTCACAAGTTCCAAATGCAACTCACTCATTTGCTATTGATGATTGCTCTCATAATAAAGGTATTCTATATCCCATATCTGATTTTCTTTCTGCAAATCGATTGTCCAGCTCTCATAAAGCTTTTCTAGTATCCTTTTCAGCCACACAAGAGCCTAAAAGTTATAAATTGGCTGCTAAAATTCCTGAATGGCAAGCTGCAATGCAAAATGAAATAAATGCCTTAGAGTTAAATAAGACTTGGGAACTTGTTACTCTTCCTAAAAATAAACAGACCATAGGTTGTAAGTGGGTCTTTCGAATCAAGTATAAGGCAAATGAAACTATAGAAAGACACAAAGCTAGATTGGTAGCTAAAGGCTACACTCAACAAGAAGGATTGGACTTCTTTGACACTTTCTCTCCAGTAGCAAAGATTACTTCCATTCGGCTGCTGCTTGCTATAGTTGCTATTAAAAATTTACATATTCACCAATTAGATGTTAATAATGCATTCTTGCATGGTGAATTACATGAAGAAGTCTATATGGAGTTGCCCCCTGGTTTGGTTGTCAAAGGAGAAAATAAAGTTTGCAAGCTTTTAAAGAGTCTCTATGGTTTGAAACAAGCATCTAGGCAATGGTTTGCCAAACTGTCCACAGCATTGCTTGATTATGGTTTTAGTCAAAGTACTTCAGATTGTTCTATGTTTATCAAGAAATCTGAATCCTCCTTCATAGCTTTACTAGTCTATGTAGATGATATTCTTTTGGCAAGTGACAGCTTGATTGAAATACAATTGCTCAAAACTTTTCTACATGATAAGTTTACAATTAAAGATTTGGGGGAACTCAAATATTTTCTCGGATTGGAAGTGGCAAGATCTAAAACTGGCATATCAATTTGCCAAAGGAAGTATGCTCTAGACATACTTGAACAAGCTGGATTTCTTGGTGCAAAACCTGCAGCTTTCCCAATGGAATCAAATTTGAAGCTCACTGCTGCAGATTCTGATTTATATGAAGACCCTTCAGCCTACAGAAGATTAGTTGGGAGGTTGTTATGCTTAACAATAACTCGACCTGACCTTGCCTATTCAGTCCAAGTTCTTAGTCAATTTCTAGCCAAACCAGCTGTTAGTCATTACCAAGCAGCCATTCGAGTTCTCAAATATTTAAAAGCAACTCCTGGACAAGGACTATTCTTCCTAGTTTCATCAGAATTGCAGCTCAAGGCTTTCTCAGACAGTGATTGGGCAGGATGTGTTGACACTCGAAGAAGTATAACAGGTTTTGCCATTTTTTTGGGTAATTCACTAATTTCATGGAAGAGTAAAAAGCAAGCCACCATCAGCCGATCTTCTGCAGAAGCAGAATATAGGGCCCTTGCTTCAACAGCTTGTGAGATTCAATGGCTTCTTTATGCACTGAAGGACCTAAATGTTAACCACAAGCAGCCAACTTTGGTCTATACAGACAGTAAATCAGCACTGTCCATTGCCACAAATCCAGTCCAACATGAGAGAACAAAGCACATACAGATAGACTGTCATCTTATTCGAGAGAAGCTGCAACAAAACATCATCAAGCTCTTTCATGTCCCTTCAAGATTACAACTGGCAGATATTTTAACAAAGCCTCTAGGCTCTCTTCCATTTCACCATACTCTCTGCAAGATGAACATTCTTAATATACATGTTCATCTTGAGGGGGGGTGTTGGAATATAGCCTCACGGATTGAACAAATGGAGTTAAAATCTAAAGCTACACGTGTTAAACTGGAAGAGGAGAAGAAAAGTTAGTTAATACAGTTAGTCTATTATTTTTCACTTAGCCTTGTATAAATACAGTTAAAGTACTCTGTAATTATCAATTCATTCATTCATTCAAGTATTTTTCCAGTTCAACTACTCTGTCTACGTCTCCATATTACTTTCTCACAAATCAAAACCTCAATTCATCCAAGATTTGACACACTCAACCAATCAAACATGATAACCTTAGTCTGAGATATTGGAAACTGATTTTTTTCTTTTTCCATTTCTGAGAAGAGGAAATGTTTTTTTTTTCAATAAAGTAAAGTAAAGATTTAAAATTTTAAAAAGTTTATGGCACATGAAAGTAAAATCTGAGAAGTCAAGAGACATAAAAGAATAAATAAATTATAAAATCTATGAAAATGATTGATGATATTGCTCATTCTTTTGTGAAAACATTACTTCAACTTTTATATAGATAAGATGTCTTTTAGAATTTGGTTTTGCAGGCTCTTGTAGCTGATTTCTCCTCGCCATTACCAGATTGATCACATGGTTGAGTAGATAGGCTCGATAATAAGTACCCTTCATTGCAAATACCAATCGTTGTGGTTTTGGAGATAGATCAATGAGCTCAAGCTGGGGGTGTCCCTCTCAGGTATCAAGTTTCGGATCCTAATTAAGCTCGACATCTGAAATTATACTTCTTGGAGGGCCAAATGGTCCCTCCCAAAGAGTAGGCCGAACTCACGACTGCAAAGGTAAGCTCATCACAGATTAAAGGACCAATCGCCAAAATGCATTAGTACAAAATTCAAATTGAGTTGTTATTAACAACGATTTAGTAATATTATGGATAGATAATGATCTTTAGTGTAATATCCGTCTGTGATACTCACTCAGGCCGGTAGTAATTCCTTCCGGCATAGTGGTTGATTTGGAGTCCTAACAATATGCAATCCAACAAGGATTTGAGAAGGTCAAGCCACGAGACAAGCATTCTCATTGCATGCTCAGCTTATATAAATAGAGGTCAAAGAATACGCCCTACGTGACTCTATATTAACTTAAGTATCGGAGATGCCCCTTATTACACCAAACCACTCTCATCTTATGTTGTAGGTTACTAGACATCGTTAGCATCTTACATCAAAAGGACCAGCAGCGAACAAGGAGAAGAATGAGTAGGAGTAGGAGCTAATTTGGACGAAATCGAATGATTATGAGACAGACATAAGATTTGTCAAAAGGACCAAGAGGCATGGGCGGTAGTACGTTGGATCTCTTTTTAGTTAGCTTCATATTCAAGTCCCTCTTTGTATAGAAAGATAAAGTCTCGTTCCCTTTGACTTGGAATAGGATCAAAGAGGATAGAGTGAGCTGAATATGTAGGCGTAAGCGGGGGTAATTAAACTCCTCTCTCCGGTTGTAGAAGGGAAGCTCTCGTTAAAATCATATCACGCGTCTTTAAATGACTTTATTATAATTCAATTACGTAAAAAATAAGTTACCTAGAATATGACTACAGACCAGGATGACAAAAGTCAAGATGAATATCAACGTTGTCGGATGAGAACTTTGGCTCCAAGATTGGAGTTTTCAGTTTTTTTTTTTTTGTTAGATTTTTTTATTTCCGGTAGTTTTCACTTCAAATTTTTGTTTATTTAAAATCTAAAACATCCACTATATTATAATTTTGCTGTTTTTCTTCAATCTCAGTTTCTTTTATCCTCTGATCTCTGCCCCCCCTGGCCTCCCTTTCTCCCAACCTTTTACTATACTGATCTCTCTCACGTCACTATCGATGCGTAATCTCCTAATTCTCCAACCGATCTTTTATACTTTTGTTTGGTGCATAAGCACCAACAAACGCATCTAGCTAGCTAATGCGTACGTTTAGAATCTTTAGATATATATTTACAAAAAAGTCATGTTCACGGTTCAACCATCTAACTTTCCTGCATTCAATACTACATTTTCTATGTATTTTCATCATGAGACTTTAGCAATGTAGCAAAAAGTAACCCTGGGAGCTACCGAAAGTCTTTTCCAATGCAATATTTTTGGAATTGACTGCGAAACTGCCTTCGAATTCCCATGGCGATGTCAAATTATCTCATCATGTTGTTTTGTTATGTTTATGCTTCTCGAAACTATATTATTGTATTTTCGTTTTAGAATAATTGGAATACATACATATATTCAACTGTAGACGTTATTTTCGAATAAATTCTGTTCAATATTACCATTTTTCACATCACCATTATCATTGATCTTTAAACTCTCACTGTCACCATTATATCTTCATGTTCTCGCTCATTGTTACCACCACTATACTATATGTAGTCAGAAGTACTGTTGTCACCTCCATCGATCACCACACAATCCAATGTCTATGCTGGCCTGCTCTTAATTTTTAAGGGCCAAACTATATCTGGGCTTATATTTTAAAAGGACTAGTTAATAATATAATTAGAGTCTCATTGATCCTATTATAAAGAATAAAAACTTTTACATATGGAATCCTATACATCATCTAGATACCTGTATCACTTAGTATATATGTGGTATCACAAATGGACTCTATATAATACCATTTTGTAACGTTCTACAGGAGGCTCAAACCACATCTAGGCCTATATTTTAAAAGAACTAATCAATTATACAATTGAAACTCCACTCATGAACTTATTATAAAGAATGAGAGCTTCTCATTATATTTTCAAAAAGTTAAGATCACATATACTATCTACCATTATCTCCCGCTTTTGGAAACCGTCTCCATGCACCATTGTCCTATTAAGAAATAATTAATAATGCTCTATATATCTTTATTTTTTTTCAAGAGATAAAATTATCCCTAAAAATTATAAGAAAATAAAAAAATTCCCAATTCTAGAAAAATTAATTTGTTTAGGACTGGTAAATATATATATTTTTAAAAATACGCTAGTTTTCTCATGATGTTTTTTCTTAATTAGTTTTTATTTAGAATATAAAACTGTTCATTTTTTTTTTCAATTTTTTTGTATCTGATTGATTGATTTATTTTGATTTTATATCTATTTTTTCTTTCAGATTTATGAGGTAGCTAGGGAGCAAACTACAATATCTTGATGATCTGGAAGTGATAATTACAAAATGAGTGATAATTTGATCTTGTTTCTTTTTTCATATAAACTACATATTTTGGAATAAACCTAACAAATACATATTGATTAATATATCTATTTTATTATATAAAATCCAAATTTTAATTGATGACTGGGCATTCAGTCCGTAATATTCGGCTTATTTGCACGGTTTCTCACCCATGCACTAGCACCCCTTATACACCGAATGGTGCAACGTTCCATAACGGTGGAGATGTGCTTAATCAAGCATCATGAAACAAAACACCGTATCCTTTCTTTTTGCATGAAATGCCGTACCCTTTCCTCGAGTTCTAGAACAATGGAGATGTGCTTAAGCATGAAAAAATGAGACAATCCAACGAGGGTGGTGTAGTGGACGTACATGGCAAGGATGGCTTCGGTGTAGTTGGGAGACACACAACCGGCGAAGGGGCATATCAACTTGGTATTTGTTGTGTTGGTAAGGGAAGGGCAGGATGCGATAGAAGGAGACTTTCGGCGATGTAACACCACTTGGGCATACGTGGGAGGCAGAGGAGCAACCGGTGCAATTGTGAAGTTCCCTATAATGCCCTGTTTTGGTTTCCTAAAATAGAGCATGTAGCCTCACTTAAAGTTGCCATATTATATACAAAGGGAAGGTATAGATGGTATCGATGGCGCGAGAAGAGAGAGAGAAACCCAAGAGGTGAGTTCAGAGCGGAAGGGATGATTAGGTGAAAAATAAGAAAAACAGTTATTGGAAGGAGCTTTTTGGAGAAGAAATCAGGGTTCCCGATGAGAAAAAGCCAAGCTTTGGAGACGGATCTGAATTGGATCAAGGATTTTGGAGGCAGACATGAGAGAATTCTCACTACCACGTCCTCAGGACTTCAGGCAGATAGGTTGAAATTCTTCTAAGTTCTGCGATGCTTTGCTTCACCTTTGTCTCAAACTTCGGCACCAAACATACGAGCCTATAACCCGCTTTCTTCTCAGTTCCTTCACGCATCGAAATGGGGTAGTCTTTATACACGGGCACACAATTTCCATCACTCCACAAAATAATGTCAGCTACTGCATCGGCAGTTTGATTTGCTATGAAAATATTAAAAACACGAAGAGGCAACCGAATCGCCAAGAACCATTAATATAACTATATAATTTCAACCATTAATAGAACTGTGGTATGGTTTCTCCATCCATGGATGGTATAGAACTCATAGCTTACGAAGGAAAAAGGCATATTTAGGATTAAGATCTGGCTTGAGTTCGTGTCCTTTGAATTGTCTTATTCTAGGGTGTATGGAGATCGATGCAGTGGGATCGATATCTTCAGCCATCGAATCCGAAGAGAGGATTTGGCTGAGAAAGATAAGCTCCGTATGAAGAGAGAGACCTTGCAGGCCGAATTGCTTCTTACTACTAGCGATGCCAACAACGATATTGATGACGTTGATTGTGCAAATGTCGATGAGGAGCAACGTGGCGAAAATTCGGGATCTCTACAGGGTAACCGAGAGGCCGATGAGGTATGAAACTTTCCTTATTTGCGTGCGTTCGTGCCTCACTAAAGAAATACAATCTGACTCATTTTACCGAGACACAAGAAAATTATTCATAATTTGCCATGAATGGAAAATAAAACAGGAGAGTCTAACTATGTTTATGGTATATACAATTTATCTATACATTACACATGTTTGATATACATTTTTTTAATAATTGTGGTAGTGATTATATATAATGAATTATTTAGATTTATAAAATTCAGTATAAATAACGATTCACGCATTGTGCAGGTTATAGGCTCGTATACGATAATATAGAAGTGTTATGTTTACAAACAAATCTCAAAACTATAAGTTTCGCAAACTATTGTGACTTAGGCCTTGTTTGGATAGTGAAAACATTTAAATCATCTAATCTCATCTAATCATTACTGTTTTTTCAAACTTCCAAACAAAATATAATAAACAATTCAACTTTTTTAAATCTAAAAATAATAATATTCTAATAATATTTTATTCAACTTTCAATTTTTATCTCATTTCATCTTATCTGATCATCTCAATTCATCTTATCTGATCATCTCAATTCACTATCTAAACCAGGCCTTATTGTGAATTCATAATAAAGTAAAGTTTGTTTTACAGTAAACTATCTCTAACATGTTAGGTTTAATTTCATTAATTCATAAACTTTACTTTTATAAGAATTATTTGTGAATTGACTATTTCTCCTAGCTAATATATAATATATACTCTTCAACATGTAAAAGCGCTCGAGGGAGAGAATTGATCTGAAAATGATAAATGAAGCCACCAAACAAGTTGGAGACAGTCCCCAATTACCATCTAAATTCATATATCTCAACTTATTTCATCATTATAAAATTTTTAAATTTCTATACAAAATAAAATAAATAATTTAATTTTTTTAAATTTTAAAATAAAAATAATATTAAAAAAATATATTTAAATAATATTTTATTCAATTTTTAACTTTACTCTCAAATCATCTAATGTGAAAAACAAACTAGGGTCTTAAAGCTTAGAGGGTAAGCTTTTGTTGCGTGGCTTCTTTGAGAAGCTCAATTACGACATGTCGGCTACTACAAGCAACAGATAATAATAAAGGAAGATACTTTTATCTACAAGCGTGTATTTTTTCCATACCTTGCGATTGCCAACCCTCCACCAATAGGAGAGGGCTAGGCTTACCACTTCAACACAGATCTAATATATTTTCTAGAATCATCTATAAACAGATTTATTTTATTGTTATTTCTTTTGGATTAACTTCAACATAAAATTCGCATTTGAATCTTTCTCAGGAAGGCAGACCGTCGTCTTTTTTATTAAAAAGAAGGAAAGAAAGGCAAAGGGAGAAAAGCGGGAATGGGAAGGAAAGCGCCGCGTTACTTTAATTGATCAGAACATAAGCGTTGTTTTGGTTGATTTGACTAATTGATGCGGCACCCCGTTAGTGGAAATCATATATGAACAGCGATAAGAACTGATGAATGAATTAGATGTCTTTTAATTATATAATTGAGATGAAATGAGATAAAATGTTTTAGATAATAATAAATAAAATATTATTATAATATAATTTTTTAATATTATTTTTATATTAAAATTAAAAAAGATTAAATTATTTATTATATTTTATATAAAAGTTTAAAAAAATTATAATAATAAGTTTTTTTTTTAAATAGTAATAATAAGTTAAAATTAGATATTTTAAATTTTAGTAACCAATCGGGGCCAGAGAAATGGAGTCTGGAAGCATTGTGATAGGGTCTTGTCTCGCATAACTGGAGCGTTATCCGAGAAATTAATATACATTTGGGTCGAAGAACTCACGCAGAAAGTTTTTCTGCAAGTACAAGACCAGCCAGGCCCAAAACAAGCACACGCAGAGAGAGAGAGAGAGAGAGAGAGAGAGAGAGGATGATTCCTTGCTTGGGATGAGAAGAAGTCTACGTGACGGAAGGGATTAGCTAGGAAGAATAAACAGGTTGTTGGTGTAATATGCCTTGTTATTTTCATCTTTGTTGGTTCGTACGTACATTTCCCAAGTTTTTACTTACAACAGCTTTGAGTAGACTCTAGGTGGACACTGCATCGATCTGAAGCTCCCATGCATCTCTCTCTCTCTCTCTCTCTCTCTCTGTCTCTCTCTCTGTGTGTGAAGAGGTGAAATGTCTCCAGGAATCCGGTTGCCTCCTATCCACTCTAGCGAACCTTTTTCACATCGGGTTTAAGTTATTATATAAGCTCAACATTCTTTAGACACAAAATAAAATAAAAGGAGAAAATAATAAATAAAATAAAAGAGGAACCAAACCGCCATTATCCTCTCCTTGCGTATAGTAGAACCGTATCCACACACGAGCATAACCAAAGTACTTGACGTGCAAGCAACCTTTAGTACTATTAATTCGAGAGGTCTTTCTTTCCCTTCTCTTATAGCCTTCGTTATCATAGCTAGAGTTCTCTTTGTGCTCTGCCTGAGGAAGCCCGGCCCCCAAGAGCTAATAAGAAGAATACAAATTAATCGTAGGAACTAAATTCCTTCCCCGACATCAAGAAGAAGGTGGTAATTAATTTATTATAAGGGAAACGTGCCTAAAAGTGGCAACTGATCTTGCTTTCCTTCGATCTTCTCCCTCTTCTTTCTTTTTTATTCTTTAATTTTTGGTTTTATTCTTTTTTAATTATCCTATTGGGTATTCTCGTATAGAGGTCGCTCTATTCAGGAGAAGTACTGGAGGAAACAAGACGGAAAATCCAGTTATGGGATATTGCGCCTGAGAGCAAAACTGGAGAGATGACATGGTGCAATGATTCAGACGATGAGAGGGCTCTTCAGATAATCACGTCTACTACTCCACAAGAGATAAGTGTTGATCTCGACACGAAAACGGATGAGGTTCGGACCATAACATGCCCATCATGTGGCCATGACATCGAATTCCAAGATCAGGTATTGTTTTTTATATAAAAAATATAGGTATATATATATATCTTTCAGCCTTTGTTTGTCCTTTTATATTTCCTTAAGTTTTCATATATATATTTGTTTTGTATATTTCATGACTAGTATATATTATAGTAGTACTTACGTTTGTCATGGACAATTAATGTGAATTAGACGGGAATTCATGATCTACCGGGACTACCAGCGGGGGTTAAGTTTGATCCGACAGACCATGAGATTCTTGAACATTTAGAGGCAAAGGTGCTGTCTGATACGCGGAAGCTTCATCCTCTTATTGATGAATTCATCCCTACGCTTGAGGGAGAGAATGGAATTTGCTATACTCACCCGGAAAAGTTGCCAGGTGATTCTTGGTACCCTAGCTAGCTAGCTATTTATCACATATATTCTTCTTTCATGATCACGTAATTAAATCATGACAATATATAAACGTTGAGAGAACTCTGTTACGGAACTAAATCTTAATTTAAGAATAATTGGTTCTCCTGGAGGGGAGTCGAGATATTTAAGGAAGAAAGTTACGTACTTCATGAGAATTATGATTGCCACCTCGATCTCTTTAATGAAGAAGAAGAAAAATTAACCAGGAGATTGCAAATACCTTCGATATGTATATGGTAGTACTGTCAATGATAATAGTTTAATTTTGTGGTACCGTTATTTTCTCGGAATTGGAACAAATTACTAGCTAATTTGCACACAAACTCAAGTAATCCTCAAAATCTTCGCCATTGGTATTGCTATATTTTTATTTGAAAATATGGAAATCTTCTCTGCTGAGGATACGTATCCATTCGGAGATGTCATTTCGAGAGAGACGTACAAAACATGCAGAACGAGGATTGCTCACCTATCTTAACCAAAGAATAATTTATGTATGTTAGAAGCAAAAACTTAAGTCGGCTATATATATATATATATATATATATGAGTATTACTAGCTGACACGTATGAGAGTTGAAGCAACCGTTCCTCATTTACTGAGACATCATGCGGCAAGTTGCACTTTCACTTCTTGAAATTCCAAATGGAAAACATTATAGACATGTACACAAAGGATCCTACGTATTGATGTGGCACACATCTCTCCCCCATTTTTTTTTCTTTCTTTTTCCCCCCCTCCACTTGTGCCCGCCCCCTGCCCTCTCTTTGTGCCCTCTCCCCGTGTTGGCCATGGTGGTCAGGGAACCTCATGGTGGGCAGAAGATCACGTCGGCGGTCCAAGCAACACCACCAAAGTAGAGCTCACATCAGTTTGTCGTCTCTCTCCTATTTTTTCTCTTTCTTTCTCTCCCTTCCCCGTGCACATGCCCTCGTGTCCTCTCCTAGCGCTGACCATAGTGGTTGGGGACCACCTCATGGTAGGCAAAAGACGCCGGTAGCTTGTCGTGCACATTGGTAAACATTTTGCCATGTGCATGGTTGACCTGTCGATGGCTTGCGTGGTGGCCAGGGTGGTCAGGATATGAGCCGACAGCTTGCGTGGTTGATGGTCATCATCCGTTGGCAATATGAGGTTGTTGGGATTTGAGCCGACGAGGAGGAAAAGGGGAGAGAAAGAGAGAGGGAAAGGGAGAGGAGGGACAAGGCACAGGGAGAAGGGAAAAAGAGAAAAGAAAAGAAAAAAAAAAAAAAAAAGGACATATGGCACACTAAATAGTGTGCATCAGTGTTCCGTATTAGTGTGTAAGATCCTTTTATATCTCTAAGCACCCATGCTCGCAAGTACTTTGCTTATTCGTTCACGTACATGCTCTGGTAGAAGTCACTGCCAGAAAAATAATAAAACTCATCTCATCTTATCTCAACTCATTATTACAATTTTTTAAATCCTCATACAAAATATAATAAACAATTTCACTTTTTCAAATCCCAATGCGAAATTAATATTACAAAATTATATTATAATAATATTTTATTCATTACTATTTAAAACATCTCATCTCATCTCATCTGTGTAACCAAACGGGGTCTAAATGTGAGATATGCAGAGTTGCAAATCATTTTTTCTTTTGATGGTATATATGATCTGATCAATATTCTGATATTCTATGTGCTTCTAAGTAGTAATTTAATTGTTAATAATCAATGTCAACTCTCTTAAGAAAACTCTCTTATGAAGTATTCTTTCCGCATTTGTTGGTGTAGGAGTCGGCAAAGATGGCCAAATCCGTCACTTCTTTCATCGACCCTCAAAGGCATACACGACTGGAACTAGGAAACGCAGGAAGGTCCACACTGATGAAGATGGGAGTGAAACCAGATGGCATAAAACAGGTAAGACTCGGCCAGTTTTAACTGGGGGTGCAGTTAAAGGGTTCAAAAAGATCCTAGTTCTCTACACCAACTATGGCAGACAAAGAAAGCCTGAGAAAACAAACTGGGTGATGCACCAATACCATCTCGGCAATAATGAGGAAGAGAAAGACGGGGAATTAGTGGTTTCGAAGGTTTTTTACCAAACCCAGCCTAGACAATGTGGTTCGAGTATCAAGGATTCGTTTGACACACGCTTGATCAGGAACCAAAGTGCGCATGATAACAGTCTTTTACCTAAGGACGCTGCCCTTGTGGGGTACGACAATCCTTCTTATATCGACTATGACCAAGGGGGCCATAATAGGGAAATCACACCACAACTAATTCCCAACTTTGTTGTCCAAGGTGACGGGTCTTCGTTTTTTCGATTAGCTGCAGATACAAGCAAAGGAAAATTCGAGAGAAAATAGTGAATATTGGATGAGATCATAGCAATCATGACAACTACTCCTAATATGGCTGCTGCTATCAATATTACTGTATAATATTAGTCTCAAATAAGTTATTAGATTGAGATTTCAATGTGAAAATCTGGGATCGAAGGCCATCATCAATAAGCTAAATGGATTCCGAAACATGGGGATAGAAGATTAATTTGACCATAAGTAGCTAGCAGTACTACTGTTCTTGAAGTTCTTTTGTGCAGGGAAGGAATATACTATTGGGGTTCTATTTTTCGAACTGTACAAATCGAGGTGCATGCATGCTTCCTGCTGCAGCGAACATGCATGCATTCATACGTTACTATGATACAGGTTTTAGTTTCATCAATATTACGTTCATGATCTATATATATACGGTTTGTTCTTTTCAGACATTTTTGACTGATTTGATTATACACACGGACGTACGTACATGCGTACCGGTCTCTATATTAAACCTTTTGGCTGTAGACATGCCGTGATAATGTACTGTTACGCCGTTTATACATGAGAGTATTTTTCAATGTTGTATAAAGATATTCCTTGTTAGTTTAATTTTCTTGTCAAGTGAGAGAAACGTTTCATCATGTCCAAAGATTGTTACGTACTTCTTCCTAGCTTGTTGACGGCGGATATAATGACCATTCTGTAGCTTAGTTTTAACAGATAATTTACAAGAAAGAGAATAAGAGAATCATCTAAAAATACAGAGAAATAATTTTGAAGTTCAATTTAAAATTATCAAATTCAAGAATCTCGAAAATCAGCTCAAAAGCCGGGTTGTTATAGTTGAAAATCGTCTTTCTCATAATTTTATCAAAAATAACAAAATCCTAAAAATCTTGCCAAAATTAAATACATAATAAAAGAA
Organism: Carya cathayensis; assembly: GCA_011037825.1. NCBI lineage: Eukaryota > Viridiplantae > Streptophyta > Magnoliopsida > Fagales > Juglandaceae > Carya > Carya cathayensis. The sequence continues at coordinate 1,121,528 of QGSO01000240.1, forward strand.
ATAACCTGTCAAAAATCTAGCCAAAATTGGGTTTAGAATCACTTCTGAAACAATATATGAAATATTACTATAAAAGGAAAAAAAATTAACTAAAAATGGGAATTCGGAAGGGAAAATAGTGAATTTTGACCTAAAAAAAATGCACACCGAGTGTATCACGCTGAAAAGAGCTTTTCTAATTGAGGCCATATGTGTGGTTCTAAATTATGGTCAAAATATCGAAATGCACCCAAAACTATCCCAATTAGAAAAAGATTATGGTTTCCTGTCATCTTTACGCTGATCTGCCAACTCAAGGCGTCAATGTGCCATCTAACAACTTAGCATCATTTAATTCGGATCCTCCTGCATCACTTGTTCATATGAAAGCTTTTGTTTCATTGTTATGTTCCTTGATATACTCTATCAAACTCTAATTTGTTGAATAGCTACCAACCAGCTATAGCACAGCATACGTCGGGAAGTGGGAACTTGAAATGAAGCATCAGATCAAACACAGATATGGGTTGGCCTGGCATAAACTTTGAATGACCTGCAATACGTGGGCTTCATGCCAACGAGCTCCAGCCATTGTTTTAAATATCGTACCGTACCGGCTGGTATATTCCATATAAGTCACTAGTCCGGTACAGGTATTATACATGTTTCGTACTGCCCCAAATATTAGCCATACCATCCAACATTTCGACTTGTACCGGCCTATATTTCGGCCCATACTGGACTATATTTCGGCCTTTATTTTTTTTTTTTCATTTTTTCAAATTGCAAGCTTATTTTTTTACACTCAATTTAGATCAGACTATTTATAATTTATATATATAATTTATTCATATATAGACTATTATTTTAGAATATAATTTTTATATATTTATATATATATATAATTTATTCATATATCGATTATTCCAAAACGATACACGAAGGTCTCTATGGGCCCAAAGCCAGGCAAGGATAAGAAGGGTAAGCAAAAAACTGGGTTGGGCTTGGTAAAAAGCCCGTTACACGTTTGGAGAGAGAAGCCCTGTATCGAGCCTGTTTTGGGGTTATCAGGCGTGATGCCTTCACCCCAACTTGCAGTGCTTGACTGTCAATTCGCCACTATTAGGATTGATATAAACCTCGCCGACAGAGCTAATAGATCATTCGAAGAGTGTGCCGACGCCGAAAATGTCGTCAAAATTGGAGGATGGGGAATTTCTGTCGAATTTAGAATCTCGGACAATGGTAGAGGTGCAAATAGTTGTCCTGTCAATGTCTCTAACTAATCCCATAGTGAGGAGTTTGCATTTAGTAGACCCCGTATCATTGGTTTTTCAACCTTTATTTCCAGCGGAGGCTTTATTACATATGGGGAAGGAGATTGGAGCTTTTCCACAAGTGATGCTTAACTCTGATATGGAGCAACAGAGTGTGGATAGGGAGGTTTCTTGTGTTTCAAACCTGCAACTGGTTTTATGCTAAAGGGATTGTGCTAATGGGAGTAATGATGACCTGATTCCTATACGTGCTCTTCCCTCGTCATGTGTTGTGTCAGATTGGATTCTAAAAAAGGTAGAGGAGATACATGCATGTGTTGGGATTTCTTGTAATGGTTTTGAAGAACAATTCAAGGCTCTTTTTACAACCATCGAATTTGGATGTTTTTCTGTCTTGAAATCTAATTCTAAAAAAGAAAGGGAGCTAAGGAGACTAGAATGCTCTATCAATTATGATATCAAGAAGGGGAGTGGAGGAGGGACAGATTGAAAGGGAGGGGATCTCACATTTTTTTTGAAGCCTAAAATTCTTTCTTGGAATGTTAGTGTCGGGAATTAATGACCCTACCAAACATTCTTGTATCAAGTCTTTGTTACATAATTGGAAGGTTGACATAGTTTGTTTAAAAGAAACGAAGGTACACTTAATTGATAGATATTTAATTCGTAGCTGGTGGGGTTGTCCCTTTGTGAGTTGGGCTTATTTGGCATCTTTGAGAGTTTCAACAGGTGTCCTTTTAATGTGGGACACAAGGGTGGTAGAGTCCTTGCAGGAATGTATTGGGAATATTACTGTAGCATGCTCCTTTAAAAATGTAGAGGATGGATGGGAGTGGGCCTATGCAGGCATTTATGGCCCAAACTCAGATAGAGAATGGAGGTGGTGTATGAGTGGAGATTGCAACATTACTTGATTCTTGAGCGAACATTTAGGTAATTCTAGTTCTTCCCCAACTATGGAAGATTTTTCTGAACTCATTTTTTACTTGGATCTCTTGGACCTTCCTCTTGTGGGGGTGTCCTACTTGGTCTAATGGTCATGGCTGGTCAAGATTGGATCGCTTTCTTGTTTCCCCTTCTTGGGAGGCACATTACTTAGAGTTATGTCTAAAGAGATTGCCAATGCCCCAGGTGTGTTCAGACCATTTCCCTATCTTGCTGGACAGTATTGGCATTCATGGGAGCTGAAGGTATTTTAAATTTAAAAATATGTGGTTAGAAATTGATGACTTTGTTTATAAGGTTGGAAGATGGTGGTCATCTTATCAGTTCAAAGGTACTCCTAGCTTCATTCTTGCTAGTGAGCTCAAAGTTTTGAACTTGATTTAAGGGAGTGAAACACAAAAGTTTTTGGGAATATCAATGGCCAGAAAAATTCTCATTTGGAGGAGTTGTAGGTTTTGGAGTCTAAAGAAGAAGACGGGGTCCTTTATGAGGAGAAATTCTTGAGGAAAAATAATATGTGGTGGCCTACCTTGAGAGGATGTTATTGGTGGAGGAAATCTTTTGGCGGTAAAATTCAAGGGCCCTTGGGTTGAGAGAAGGAGATAAATGTACAAAAAAAATTTCATAATATGGCCAACTCGCATCGTAGGAACAATGCCATTGATGTGCTTCATTATGATGGTTGTGAGATCTCTTCTCATCTGAAATTTCAGATCTTATTGTGCATTATTATGAAGACCTTCTCTCCAAATCTACTTCTTAGAGGCCTAAGCTTGATGAGATGGTTTTTTACTCTCTTGATCCACTTAGTGCTAGTTGGTTGGAGAGGCCCTTTGATAAAGATGAGGCTTTTCAGGTGGTTAATGGGATGGCCAAAGATAAGCTCTTGGACCAGATGGTTTTTCAATGGTCTTCTTCCAAGTTGGCTGGCAGATTGTGAAAGAAGATGTGATATGGATTTTTCATAACTTTTTATCTTTTAAGAAGTTTGAAAAATCTCTTAATGTCACATTCATTGCTCTAATCCCTAAGAAACCTGGGGCCTTTGAACTGAAGGATTTTCGACCTAGTAGTCTTGTAAGTGGGCTTTACAAGATAATATCGAAGGTTCTTGCTAATCAAATGAGCAAGGTGATGGAACAAATCATCTCAAAGCCCCAAACAAATGCAAAATGTTTGGGGTAGAAAAATCCTTGATTCGATGCTTATTGCTAATGAATACCTTGACAATCAGATGAGGGAGGGCACCCCCGGTATCCTTTGTAAGTTGGATATGGAAATGGTTTTTAATTATGTGAATCTGGATTTCCTATTCTATGTACTTGAGAGATGCGGCTTGGGGGCAAGGTGGTATTCATGGATTAGGCACTGTGTTTCAACTCCTTGATTCTTAGTTTTGGTCAATGGTAATCCTGCTAGCTTCTTCCATAGCTCACGCGGATTGAAATGGGGGACCCTTTATCTCCCTTCCTTTTTATCATTGTTATGGAGGTGCTGAGTCAGATGGGGAAGGCTACTGTAAGTGGGGATTTGTATCTAACTTTTCACTCGGTAATGAACTAATGAATGTATTACTTTTTCGCATCTTTTTTTTCAAATGACACTGTCATCTTTTGTGATGTGGATTGTGGCCATATTCAAGCGTTGAGAGCTGTACTATTATACTTTGAAGTTGTTTTGAGACTTCAGGTGAATTTGGGTAAGTTCGAGTTTGTTTCGCTGGGGGATGAGCGCAACATCAATAGCTTAGCAAGATTGTTAGGCTGTAAGATTGCCTCACTTCCTATGAAATATTTAGGTCTCCCATTAGGAGCGCCTTTTAAGGCTCGTGCTATTTGGGATAGGGTCGCCGAGAAAGTTGAGAGAAGGTTGGCTGGTTGAAAGCGTATTTACTTATCTAAAGGGGGTAGAGTCACATACTCTTTTGTAGAATACTTTCTCTAATCTTCCTACTTATTTTCTATCACTGTTTCCACTGCCCGCTGGAGTGGCAAACTAGATTGAGAAGTTGTTTCGTGCTTTTCTATGGGATGGTATGGGCGAAGCTACTATGTTTCATCTCATTATTTGGAATAAAGTTTGTACTCCCATTTCGTTTGGAGGGCTAGGTGTTCGTAATTTGATGGCCTTCAATAAGACATTATTGGGAAAGTGGCTATGGAGATATAAATTGGAATGGGAGTTGCTTTGGAGGGAGATCATAGATCGAAAGTATGGCAGTGCATGGGGGTGGGTTGGTGTCGATCTAATGTTGTTCGGGGGACTTATGGTGTTGCGCTTTGGAAGTTCATTAGAAAGGATTGTGAGAGTTTTGTTAGTCAAGTGAACTTTGTTGTTGGCGAGGGATTGATGATCCCTTTTTGGTTTGACATTTGGTATGGTGTTATTTCAACTCTCAACAATATGTTTCCAACTATTTTTAATTTTTTAGATTGGCTTCAGATAAGTTTGCTGTTGTTTCAGACCTGTTTTCTTGCTTTAATGGTGTGATTAAGTGGGATATTTATTTAACTTGAGTAGTTCAAGATTGCGAGATTAATGAAGTTTCAACTTTTTTTTAGCTTTTTATACTCACTGAGGATTAATGGTAATGCCCTGGATAGGATGTTATGGACTTCGAAGAGGAGCAAAAAACTCACTATTTATTCGTATTATAAGCTATTTGTCTTTTCAAGACAGTCCTTCCTTTCCTTGGAAGTGTATTTGGGGGATCACATGTGCCTTCTAAGGTGGTTTTTTTCATTTGGACAGCTTCTCTTAGAAAAATCTTGACGTTAGACATTTTAAGGAAGCAAGGTATTATTATTATGAAATGGTGCTACATGTGCAAAAAGAATGGAGAAACAATGGATCTCCTTTTGCATTGTGAGGTGGAAAGGGATTTGTGGAAATGTGTTTTTCACAAAATTGACTTGGGATTGGGTGATGTATTCGAGAGTGGTCAAACTACTTGCTTGTTGGAATAAGATTCATGGTTGTTCTCAAGAGGGTTGGGCATGGAAGATGATTTCTTGTGTCTTATGCGGTGTATTTAGATCGAAATGAATTAACAATATTTAAATTATAAAGAGTGCTTTTTAAAACAAATTTGGAATTTTTTTGTTCATTCCTCATTGTCTTGGTTTTAAGTTTTAAGAAATAATGGTCTTTCCGATCATGATTTTCTAATGTCACTTTTTGTTTTCTAGAATATATTTAGGTGTTTTATTTTGTATACTCCATGTATTCAGGGGCTTTGCCTGTACATTCATTTCAATAAAATCTTTTATTTTACTTATAAAAATAAAAAAACTCAACAAATAGTTTTTAACCTTCAAATCTATTTTTTAATAAAAATATTCTTAAAAAGAAATTCACGTGTTCGTTTTAAGTTTCTTGTTTTTCTTTGTTTGAAAATAACCATTCGTGTTTTTATTTGAACTTTTTCGTTTTCAACGAATGTAATTTTTATTCATGTTTTTTGAATGGTTCATGCATGCAACCACTGGATAAAATAGAAACCTTGTCATGCAAGAAAAACTTGCCGCGTACTCCATTCTCCGAACGTTGAAGAAGTCGTTGCCAAACTTCTAGAAACTCGTTTCAAATGTCTTCTTTCAAAGTAAAATAAATTGAAAAATGCTAGTCTTCCGGCTGGGCTCCCGCTTCGGCCTCTCGTTGGGATTTTTATTTTTTATTAATTTTTAATTAAAAAAATATTTTTGTAATAATATTATGAATTTTTTAAAAAAATATTTAAAAATGTAAAAAAATATAAAAATATAAAGAAAAGCATAAAATATACTAGCAGAGCTCCAACGGTAGCTATAGAGCCACCCAAATAAATTTGTTTTCGTACAAAAGAATACTACGTGAAAGAGTGTGCATTGCAGGTGGGTGTGTAAAACTGCGAGAGAGGGAGAGAGAGAGCAACCCGGTCTAAATCTCGTTAGATTATACAAACCATCTCATTTTATTTAATTATTATAATTTTTTTAAATTATTTTATAAATTACAATAAATAATTCTAATTTTTTAAATTTTAAAATAAAAATAATATTAAAAATTTATATTTTATTTAATTTTTAACTTTCTTATCATAATATCTGCATAACGAAACAAGGTCTAAGTGAACAGAATGACGAACCAAGCTTAGAAACAATCGAAACCAATACTGAAATTACGAGAAAAGTAGTAAAGTTGGCAGATTAAAGTAGAAAGCCAATAAAAATAAATATAACCGAATAGACACTCGTAAATGTTCATAGTTCATGCTAGTTTAACTCCACATGGCCCAACGCCACCACGCCTACTAATCATGCAACACTTCTACACGCTTTTCATCTATATTTGGCACTTCAACAAAGCTGAACACATAATGTTCAATGGCACGGCCACCAATTTAGATCTAAAAGGAACTAAATACCTAGCCTATTATGCACATGTCATCGCCGGATGATGTTAAAAATAAAAAATAAAAACACCACCTTCCTAGTTTCCTAAAAAAATAAACATGCTGATAAGATTTATGAGGAAACCAACCCCTTGACTATACTAATCTATCAAGTCGATCGACTTCGGTATATTACAAAGCACCATCCCCTTACAGCTCCTTCGAACATTTTTTCATGACTTATGGAGAATACATTTCTCGTACAGAGCGAGGATGTCTTTCTTGTTGGGATTCCGCAACTGCAGCAGTTCAGCTCCAAAGTTATGCTTTGTTAGTTCCTGCTTTAGTTTCTGTATAGTAAACTTGGTATAATCCTCTTGCTTGGTTTGCTGGCTTTCGTTATCCTCAGTGCCCCCGAACATTGAACCACCATCTTCAGATCGCCCGTGCATCAAGGGGCTAGTTGTGCCTCTAGACTTCTTATTTCCTCTCAAGATTTTGTCACTTGTATCCATGTCTTGAACAGATTCCACACCCATTTCAAAATCATCTACCCTTGGGCGTTTCCCGTGGTTCGCAGTTTTAAGCTTACTGTCCAATGCTGTTTCATTTAGTCGAACTTTGGTGAACTCTTGTTGGAGCATATCAATTTTTGCTTGTGCAGCTTGTAGCTGAAGAGAGAGGGCTTCTGCCCTGTTGTTCGCCTCTGCATGTGCTGCTCTTTCAGAGTCCAGAAGCCTCTCAAGGGCTTGTACTGTATTGGCCCTTTGCTCATTGTTGGATGTAAGTAGTGATTCTATCTCTTTCTCCCTTTCTTCAACTCTTGCCTCTAATAATGCAACTTTCGAAAGGGCATCCATCTCTGATACACGTATTTTCTGTACTTCATCTGCCAAGTCATTCTTCAGTCTCTCCAAATTTTCAATTTGCCTCTCAGACCTCTCAATTTGGGCCAATCTTTCCATTGCCAGCCTCTGCATCTCACTCTTATCCTTTTGAGCGGTGCCTGCTTCAGCCCAAGCTTTATCAGCTACCTCAGTTGCTCTCTTAGCTTCCCTTTCAGCAATTCTGCACCTTTCCTGTACTTCATCAAACCGTTTGAACTCAGATACGTACTTCTGCTCCAAATGGATCTTCTCCTGTTCCAGTATCCTTGCTTCTCTCTCAAATGATTTGGCCTTATCATTTACACTATCTAACTTCTCGTTCAACTCCTTGATTTCAAGCCTCAGCCCTGATAATTCGGCATCATAACTCTCAACTTTTGACTCTGCAACCTGCAAAGGAATAGTCAGTCAAGTACCATAAACAGGAAACCTTGAAATGAAGGTGTGCGCGCGAAGGGGAGACAGAAAAGCATCATACAAAGTCCCTTTGCTTAATGTAAAGATCCAAGAAGTTCACCTTCAACTCTAACTTTAGAGTTGTCAAACACTGCTCAGCATATTCAAGCTTCGCTGCCTTGTCCTTTGTTTCCTCATCCTGCATATATATTGATAAAGAGAATGTGTCATCTTTTTCTTTTTAATCTGAACCACCCTATTCATGAATTGAAGTAAAACCTATCAGGTGCATGTGTTTTTTGTGTGTATGTTGTGGGGAAACTCACCTTTTCAGCCAAGCTGCTAGAGAATTCATCCCTTAGAGCATCTTCCCTCTGTTGTATTTGTTTATTTGAACGTTCTTGCACAACTGCTGCCTTCTCTAGCGCAGCTTTTGCTTCCCTCACAGCAATATCATACTTCCTTTTCCACTCCTCTGCTTCCTCTCGAGCAGACTGAGCTTGTTCCCGAGCAGCTGCAAGCCTTGCTTCAGCAGCACTACTTCGGGACTTGAGAACTGCAATTTCTGAGCTGGCTTGATCTTCTCCAGCTTTCTGGTTTGAAATGATCTGTTCATATTTTCTTCTCCAGTCTAAGGATTCCTGTTTGGCAGAATCCAAAGCTTTGAGTAAAGTCGAACACCTTTCCTCCAGTGAACTGCAGTTACCCTGCAAATTAGTAATGCGACTCATATATTCATCAGCAAGCTTCTTTTTGTCCTGGATAGCATCTTCATAACGCCTCAGATATTCAGACTTGTACTTCTCACTAGCTTCCAGCTGCTTGTTAAGCAACCCCATCCTATCTTCAATGGATCGACATTTAAGTATGAGGGAACTCTTCTCTGATCTGACTTGATCAATTAACTTGTTGGCGAGGTCGAGAACTTGACCATCCAAACTGGGGAGTTCTAACACATTAGACATAAAACCCAGCACAAAAACATAGACACCCAACAGAGAAAACAAAACAAAAGAACACAACAAACCTCTGTTGCAAAAACACGGCTAGTTTCTTCCATTTTCCAGGACCATTAGATGATGCTTCATACTCAGATAGAAGAGCATCAAGAACCTGCACAACATGCTTATGACTAAATTCAATGGGGAAGATGTTTTCAGTGAGAATTTGATTCCAAAGACCATCTACTTAGATAACAAAGACAGCCTGTGTCATACATCATGCAGAAACTGAAGGAAAAGCGCAATTCACCCAAAAAGAGAGGGTGAAAATTAGCTGGTACCCCAAATGAAGTGAAAATAAGGAGATCTCATACGGTCATTAACTTCAAACACCTATCTATAAAAGTAGAGCTCTAAATTCTAACCTGTAACAGATGAACGAACCTTTTATAAAAAGACAACTAGAGAAAGTAACCTTACCCCAAAATTGGAAAATGTGTATGTTTGTCTTGAATAAAAGACTAAAAATTTCAAGTATATGCTGGACATAAATCGGGTAATACCCCCAAGAAAAACCAAGGCTGCTCATGACCATTTGAATTCAGCTGGTTTCAGTTCATCCAGCATAGCCTACCCACTAGAACCATCCTTCCATCACATGATAAAAGTTTGAAGATTCTTTCTGAGGTGAACCATGTTGTAGAAAGCAAGGCTCCTCTTGGATATTCTCGTGAACAAGAGAGGACTGATTAAAACATCTGATAGCTGCTCAAGTTTTTTCATTTGTCATCTTCTAAAAGAAGGCACGGTTTCAGTAAACTCATCTAAGATAAAATATATGTACACTTCTTACTCTGCTAAGATCAATTGATCAGCTTACCTACCTACAGTTTCTCTAACCTTCAAGAAGTCAACTTTATTTTGAGGCACAACTCTATAGATGTAAATGTCAAATATTGCCAATTAATAGTAATGACTTGATGACTCAGGAAACGGCATTCTGAGAAACACAGATTGCCATTCATCAAACTAATTCTGCCAGTGTTAAGCCAAGCCATAAGGGAAATTCTAATCAGGAAGGACTGAGCCAGACGGAGCTTAAGATGGGCAAATTTAAATCAAGCATAAGAAAAAAAAATCTGGCGTAGAATCAACATGTCAAGATTGAATTAGCTTAAATATCAAGTCCTAATCCTCTCTAGTTATTCCCACTTTAAGCCAATTCACCGAAGACATCTACATCCCAATGAGATTTTAAATACTCGTTATGCTTGAAACACCAACCAAACCAGATGTGAAACCAAGAATTTTTGCTTGGAAGCTTCAGACCGGAGCACTTGTGCACAAACATGAAAATACATTCACACACATAAGCATGCACATCAAATTTATAAAAGAGAGAATATATCAGGAAGATAAGCCTTAATTTTCTAATGTCTAAGTGAGTAAAAGACTCGTAAATATATTGTCTACACAAGTTATCAACTCTGATATAGATGTCAACAAAAAGCATTGCTACAGACAATTTACCATCTTTCTAACTAGCACACACAAGTATTACTTGGAAACATACAACAAGAAATCCAAAACAAGAAATTAAAGTACATAAACGTCTACTATCATTGTGTTGGCTTAGTAGAAGCACCTCCAATTTGTGTTTTTTAACAAAAAGCAGTGAAAAAATTGTAGCAAGAAACCACCAGTACCTTCACAACATTATCTATATTTGCATCAGCAGCATGGCAAGCTGCTCTCAGCCTCTTTTCCATGGTTTGGATAGCATTTGAACATTGCAAGTCAGCCTCCATATATGCATTCCTCTTATAATCCTGCATCAATGGACAAACTTTCGTCATTTAACCAGATGCAAACATGGCATTGCCATGTAGATGCAAGTGCACATTAAACGCATCCATACGTGTATAAATGACAAACAGGAAAAAATGCACAGCTCCATTGTTCAGAAGACTATGTATAGTAAAAAGCGACAAATTCGGTCACATAAGAATGATAAAACATGCATGTGCAAGCAAATCTGTATGCATGTGTTTGTACATTTAGACATACTTCAAATTCCAGGAACTTGTGCTAAACTAACCTACCAAAGTCCAGAGCATTTTTCAAATAAAGTTGAGTATTTTATTGTTTTACTTTAAAAAAACCTGTTACCTCGAATTCTTTTCTGAAAAACTTCTGGAGAAGCTCCTCATATTTCTTCCTTGTGGAACCAGTTCCTACGGCACCAACATTAAACGTAGCCAGGGATTTTTGAACTGCTACTTCATGTGATTCCCTTAATGCAGCCTACAACATTGGAATTAGAAGATAATAAAAACAACCCAAAATTAGGACATAAATAACACTTACTTCCTCGGGCGGCTTTGAACGGTCAAAAGATGACTTATAAACTTCAGTAGCAGAATCGAAGGCTCTTCTACACTCTGCCTCTTCAACACTCTGCAAAACAGTAATATGGGAATGAAGATATATTTCACTGTTATCTGATACGTTGGATAGGTTTAGAACTCATTTGGATACTAAGAATATCTCATAATATCTATGAATAGTAGGTAAATGGTTTGAGTTAAGATGTTTTATTGGGTTTTGGTAAAGGAGAGAAGAAAATTGAATAAAAATATTATAACTATAAAAAAAATGTATTATAAAGTTAAAAAATATTATTTGAATATAATTTTTTTATATTATTTTTGTTGGAAGTTTGGGAAAGTTGTAATGATTAGGTAATGATTAGATGAAAAGGTTGAAGATTTGAAATTGAAAAGTGTTTTGCATTTGAGTGATATTTGGAAAGAAAAAATCGGAGAATATCTGAGAACAATTGTATTCCCAAACGGGCCCTTAAGTGTATCTCTTATGTACTCCTTGTGTACTTGAGTATCATCCTTTATTTCTTCAACAATATTTATCTTACAAATTAAATTATCATATGTTGGATACTTATTTTTCAAGGTTGATATTCCTTCTAAACACTCAAGACACTAGTGGTAAATTTCTTCTTCCTTTAGTTAACATTGTACCTTACAATTTGCTTATAGAAGGGGGGAAAAAAGACAATACTTGAATTTTATATGGTTTATAGCAGAGTGAGAACATTTAAACTAGTAAAGTGAAACCCTTTAAACCACATGGTGGTAATTTGAACTCGACCTAAACCACACTGGGTAAATTATAATTACCTCATTTGATAGTTTTTATTACATTGCGAGATGGCTAGAGCGTTATGGGTCAATATATTCAGAAGGGTAGAGCTAGCCTGGGTTATGCCTACAACAGTGGTTGATCTTCTGGCATGTAAGTCAAATTTGGGTGGTGTCCCACAAATATCAGTTGTGTGGAAGATGATTCCTATTTGTATTATATGGTGCATTTGGCAGGAGAGAAATGACTGAGTGTTCGATGACAGAGAGCACTTTTTAGAGGAGATTAGACTACTGTTTATAACTTTGTTTCTTTGAGCTAAAGCTGTAGATTTCAATGGCCTAAATTTTCGTGATTTTCTTAGTTCTATTTCTCCTTCTTAAATAGCTTTATCTCTTGTATAGGTTTTTCTCTTGTATACCCCCCTTGTGTACTTGGGCTAAGCCTCTTATTATTAATATAATTTTCGTTTACCTATAAAAAAAAAAAAATAGTTATTGTTCTTCATTTACACTAATGGCCAAAGTGTCAAGGGAGTTTATTTTCCCTTTCAATCACTCAATTACAAGAATAAGTGCCAGGGTGTTTTAATCGTTTCATTAATACTTTTATTATTTCTTAATGACTTTATTTATTGTCATTAAGACTTTTTGAAGGATTGTATTATGGATATTGGGATCATGAACCATACCAGATGGTGTATTATGGGAATGATGTATCAAATAAATGGGTCGACTGGGTCGGCCCAAAGGTTACATGGATTGACTTAGAATGACCAGATTATTAACCTGGTCTAATGGGTTCACATTGAATTGACCCAAATCCTAAAGTTGACTCTAGTCCTATCATTCCATATCATACTCGTGTTGGGTTTGTGGTTTTGTTAAAGATTGCCAGCCTTATCTCAGTAAGGATAAGTTGTTGGAGCTGGATGTAATTTCACAAACATGCATATCTTTCATTGTCTGAATTCACAATATGACAATATGGGTTAAAGCAATATAATATGAACACTTACCTCACTAATATCATAATTGTTACTGATTAATAGTATCCTTATGATCAATAAAATATTGTTTACTGATCAAAAAAATTGTTACTGATTAATGGTGATTGAAAGATTTCCTCCACTATATTTATAGGGAGAACATAATTTTACCCACTGAGATGAATATAGATTTTCCTTACATGCATGCAAATAAACAGTTTGGAAATATGCATAACACCCTCCTCCGGCCTACACTATTGTAAATTTACAATAAAATTTAAGAAGCAAGACTAACCTGCCATGAGGAGGATATTGTAGGAACTGCACCATTATTGAGAGCCTCCAAATAAGATTCTGTAATACCAACCAGTATCGGACCCATCAATACAGTTGCCCCAACTTGCTTTGGCCTTGTTCTCTCAAAAACAAACTTTGTCAATGCATCTAGTCCAGATCTAAATTCAGGCCTTAGTTTGTCCAACTACAGGCAAACCAACTGACTCAAGTAAACAAATAATACAATAGAAAGAGGAGACGAAAAACTTAAAACATAAAAAATAAGAATAATAAAATATATGAGAACCACAGAATACTAACCGATATTTGATCAAGTCTCTGGAGATCATTTTCATTGTTCAAAGGTCGCACAAGAGTGAAGCATTCTCTATCCGGAAAAAGAGCTCGGATAGAGTCCCGAATCTATTGATGCACATAGTTATGAAGTTAGAACCACCAAGAAACAGAAAGATAGAAGAAGAAAGAGATTCTAAATCCTCTGCTCACACCAACAACATTTTAGAAGAGCCCATGATACATATATTGAAACCAAAAATAGGAACCAATTCCATAAGATAAATAGAACAAACTAAGAAAGAAATGGCTGATCCCAAAAATGAAAATTCTTGAAAAGTAGGAACAGTAAAAAGATTGGGATGCCTTGAAAAATGAAAGCAAAACACGTAAATTGGTACAAACAGAGTACATTATTTCTATAGTTGAACAAATCCTTTAGATGCATCCACTTTGTGTCCACTGCATGTTGCACAATTCAAAAATTAAAAAATTTGATCTAAATTTGGCTTAAAAGATTGATCTAAGGGGATGCTTGGGGAATGAAATGAGATGAAATGAGAATTTTGTGAATAGTAGTAAGATGGTTTGTGAATAATAGTGAGATAGTTTGAGTTAAGTATTTTTGGAGTTTTGGGAAAAGAGAGAAAAAATCAAATAAAAAATATTGTAAAATTAAAATATTGTTAGAATATAATTTGTTAATATTATTATTGTTTTGGAATTTAAAAAAGTTGAATTGTTTTTTGTATTTTTGTTTGAAAGTTTGGGAAAGTTGTAATCATTAGTTTGTAAGTATTTGAGTTTGAGTTATGTTTGGGAATGAGATGAGATGGGATAAAAATAATTTCCACACATCCCCTAAATATGATGCATCTTTGGAGACAAATGGAGTGTTGGTTTTCACCACATGTCCAACATTATCCCAGTTTTTCAAGTGTCCAGGCTACCTACAGGAGAGCAGTGTGTCCCTCAATGTATGCTTAAGTGCCAATAATTAGTATATAACAATAATAAAAATTGCAGTCATATGATGACTCAGCAATATTGTGAGAATAACTAAAGAAGCGCCAGATACTACCTCGTTTTTTGCAGCTATATCTTTTCCACTTCCTTGAACTGGCCTCAAAGCAAGCTCCAGGTAGTCACGAGGTGTTATTCTTCTATTGTCCTCTACTAGATCCAAATAGAAATCCTGCACGGAAAAACTTACCGTTACCAAGAATAACCATCTAATTTCCTATTAAAAAAAAGAAAAATATAAGCCTCCAACAATTACCACCAAAGAAATAGCAACTTCATGACCTCAAAAACCATTTTACATACACACGCATGCATGTATATATACGCAATAGAAAAATAATATAAAACATGACAGATTACCCTTAGAAGCCAAACAAAGATTGGGGAGAATTGCCCAAGTTCAGAGGCTGTAGTCCTTCCTCCAGCCGCTCTAACACGAATATGTTTTGTCATTTGAGTGACAAGAGAGAGACGATCAAGTGCAGCCTCATCTATACCACCCATCTAAATAAGAGGAACAACATCAATAGACATATGTAACAATAAATCCAGCCAAAAAGATGATACCAAAAAGCAGAAAAATAAATAAATAAAAGTAACCTATGAACAGTAACTTGAGGTAGGTCAGAAACTGTATTAAATCAAATTAATCAATCAATTAAACGTAGAATAAGAAATTTTCAATTATATTATGTAAGCAATATTTTCCAGAAGGATCAAGATCTCAGTAAGATGCCCCAACCTGGTTGTAGATAAACATGCTAGACAAGAGGACAGCCAACGAGAATATCTGGGTGCTGTAAGTTCCCTGTGAGAAATGTAAGATGTTAATATTAAGAAAGATACAAGATTAGAAACTTATGTTTTTTTTTTTATAGGTCAAAATTAGAAACTTAATTTAACACAGTTAAATGTAAAACCCCTACCTTCCATAGCTATAATCAGTAAAGTTAGGTTTTCCATTTTTGACATGCATCAAATTTAAAACTTCCCGTTTTGGAGAATTGTATTTGAACAATGAGGTTCTTATGCCTAGAGAGACATCAGACATTAAAACTAGGGCAAAATAGAATATAGATTCAAGGCTTCGAAAATGTGGGTAGTTATGCAGTTAAAATTTCTCTCTCTTAAAATTTTCCCTCCGTACACTTTGAGAGAAAATTAATGACCCACATTTCTCTCTCTTAAAATTTTCTCTCCGTACACTTTGAGAGAAAATTATTTCCTGACGTAAACAACCATTACCAAAACATCCTTGGGGTGTTACGGTGATGGTTTAATTTCTGTTTGTAATGGGGTTTTTGAAGGAACTTGGGATCGAATCAAAGCTGTTTATCTTTGCTAAGGTAGGCAGGTCTTTACGTATCATTGAGCGAAAATGGAAGCATGAGCAAGAGTTATGGGTAGAAGAAAATTCTGTTCAGTGGCTACGTAAGACTCTGGAAGTATGCCTAAGCGGTGAGCAAAAGGAAGTGTATAGCACCATTAGGGAGGGGCATAGACGTCTCCTTGCTCAGAGGTGTGCCAATGGTAGGGGAAGATTCTTGGTGGTGTCTGTGTATCAAGAGGATGGAAAGAAAAAATCCATTTTCATCCCAGAAGGGGAAGGGGGAAGTGGATGGAGGAGAATGAGGGATGTGTTGGAGGAGTCTGTCATGGAAAGGAAAGGAAGGGCTGCTGGCATGCATGGAGGTGCTCAGCCATGGAAGAAGGGGGCAGCGGTGAGGTCGTACAGGGAGGTGTTGGTCCAAGATGGTAGGGGAAGTGGAGAGGAAAACACTGACAGTAGATGGCCTCGAGCCACTCACGGTATGCAGTTTCCAAGAGCAAACAGTGTAGGTGACAGGGACGTGGGGAGGAAAATTGAAGAGTTGCAGAGACAAGTATGGCTACTGCAGTGGGAGATGACTGAAATGAGAAAGGTGGTCGAGCAAAATAAGGCAGGGGAAAAAAGTGTGAGGGGATGGAAGGGGCCGGGCCAAGATCAGAGGCCCACGAGTAATGGAAAGGGGAAGGATTTAGTAGACATGGGTTTCAAATGGAGAAAGGTCACTGGGCCGAAAACTGGGCCACAGCCTAACGCCCAGAGTAAGGGCCTTTCTGATGGCCTTCTATTAGGCCCCAGCCTTGGGCCCACAAACTTGAATCAGGCTCAGATTCAAGCTCCTTCCGAAAGGGCCTCTGGTCCTCAACTAGGCCCAAGCCCAAGGGCCTCATGCCCTCAGGGCTCCACCGACAGAAATCTGGACCCCTAAGTCATGGCCTTTGAGCCGGCACTCAGACTCGATACTCATACGGCTTGAGCGAGAACCGAGCCCCATGCTCTACCGCATGAACTGGTGCGCCGGTCGCTAGTGCAGGGTGACTCACCGGAAGCAAGACAGAAACTGCCGACGACAACAATGGATCTCGCCGACGACGGAACGCCGGAGTGGGGTGGCCGGAAATCCCTAGAAAAAAAACCAAAATCCACGCCGAGGCATTCGGGGGTTTCTCCTCTGCCGGAACAGGGACAGACAGTGCCGACGGGAGGTTTGATGACCTCTCCGACGGTGGAGGTGCCGGATAACCACTCCATTTTGCGTTTGGAGTCTGTTGGACCATCGACTAAAGAGGATGATTTTTCGGTGGACTCAGACAGTGAGGTGTTGGGGTCCTCTGATGATGAAATGCTCTTAAGGCATTCTCAAGGTTGTTTAGATATCATTGGGATGGAAGAAGCCTCGATGGTGGAAGACACCTTTCAAAGAGAGGAAGTTCAAGAGATGGAAGCTGAGTTGAACAGCTTGGTTCCTATGCAGATAGCAGAGGAAATGCGGATAGTACAAGCTGAAGAGAGTGAGCCAGTCCCTTTAAATTTCTTGAGCCTAGAACAGCCTAGAATTTCAGATTGGGTCTTTAATACGGTAAAAGATATTCAACATTTGGTGGGTTTGAGATGCGAGGGATATGAAGAGCAGTTTATGGCTCTACTTACAGTAATTGAAATGGGCCATCAGCAACACAGAAAAGCTTAGTCAAAAAAGCAGAGAGAGCTAAGGAGATTAAATTGGTCCATGAATTCGGAAGGAAGTGCAAGTAAGGAAAGGACCAAAGGGAAGGGTTTGGCATATTCCAAGTGAAACCAAAAATCGTATCTTGGAATGTCCGCAGGTTAAACGAGGACAGTAAGCGTCTACAAATAAGACACTTGTTGCGAGAGTGGAAGGTGGACATTGTGTGTTTACAGGAGACAAAGCTTAAACTTATTAGTAGAAGCATGGTGCGAAGTATATGGAGCTGCACATATGTAGATTGGGTATACTTGGCTGCCAAAGGTGCATCAGGGGGTATTCTAGTGATGTGGAATAGAAGAGTGGTGAAGAAAATAGAGGAGTTTGTAGGAGTGTATTCCGTGGCTTGCTCTTTTAGAAGTGTGGCAAATGACTTTTTGTGGGCTTTTGTAGGTGTATATGGTCCTAACATAGACCATGAGAGAAGATTATTATGGGAAGAATTGGCTGGAGTACATAGCTGGTGGGACCTCCCATGGTGTATAGGTGGAGACTTCAATGTAACCAGGTTCCCAACTAAGTGTTTTGGGAATAGAAGAATGAGGCCCGCTATGACAAAATTTTCGGAGTGCATTTTTTATTTGAATTTAGTGGATTTACCACTAGTGGGAGGAACATGTACCTGGTCTAATAATCATACATGGTCTAGACTAGACAGATTTCTAATCTCACCAGAATGGGAATGTCATTTCCCAGATGTGTGGCAAAAGAGATTGCCCCGTTTGAGTTCGGATCATTGGCCTATTTTGTTAGATTGTGGAGGGGTTCAAAGGAGGCGTAGGTCCTTCAAATTTGAAAATATGTGGTTGAAAGCGGAAGGCTTTGAGGAAAAGGTTTGGACAATGGTGGACTTCATATCAAATACAAGGAACCCCTAGTTTCATATTTGCGGGAAAACTGAAAACTCTAAAAAAATATTTAAAGCTGTGGAATAGACAGACTTTCGGAAATATAGGGGAGCGTAAAAAAAGCAAGGAGTCGGAGATCCAAGGTTTGGAAAGAATTCAAGAAGACCGGCCCTTAACCCAAGAAGAAATAGCTGTAAAAAAAGGGCTGGAAGCAGATCTGGAAAGAATTATAGTTTTAGAAGAGACATCATGGCGTCAGAAGTCAAGAGCGTTATGGTTGAAGGAAGGAGACCGAAGTACCAAGTTCTTCCACAGAATAGCTAACGCACATAGAAGATACAACAATATTGAGATGCTGAAAATAGAAGGAGTGGAGTGTCGGGATGAGTCAGTGATAAACCTCCATGTAGTTGACTTTTTTGAGCATTTATTAACTGAACAAGTGGGTTGGCGGCCTAAACTGGAAGGGCTTGGTTTTGATTCCATTGAACGTAATGATGTAGACCGTTTGGAGAGGCCTTTTGAGGAGATGGAGGTTTTTGATATTGTGAGAAAAATGGTTAAAGATAAGGCGCCAGGTCCTGATGGTTTCTCGATGGGTTTTTTCCAAACTTGTTGGGCTGTTGTAAAAGATGATCTCATGAAGGTGTTCCAGGAATTCTACTCAGCGGGAAAGTTTGAGAAAAGCCATAATGTTACCTTTCTTGCACTAATTCCAAAGAAGGTGGGGGGCCGAGGAGATTAAGGAGTTCCGGCCTATTAACTTAGTAAATGGGGTGTACAAGATAGTCTCCAAGGTGCTAGCAAACCGTTTGAGTGAGGTAGTGGGGAAGCTTATTTCAAAACCTCAGAATGCTTTTGTTAAGGACAGACAAATCCTAGACACGGTTCTTATTGAGAATGAATGCTTGGACAGTAGGTTGAAAACTGGAGAGGCAGGGATTATATGCAAGCTAGATATGGAGAAGGCGCATGATCATGTCAACTGGGAGTTCCTTCTTGATCTTTTGGGAAAATGTGGGTTTGGAGAGAAATGGTGTTCATGGATTAGGTGGTGTATATCAACGGTGAAATTTTCCGTACTGATAAATGGAAGCCCAACTGGTTTCTTTTGTAGCACACGAGGCTTAAGACAAGGAGATCTGTTATCCCCCTTACTCTTTGTTATTGTGATGGAGGCTCTGAGCCGAATGTCATCTGCCTTGGTCATGAATGGGTTGCTTGCTGGTTTCAAGGTTGGCTCTCCAAGTAGGGGATTTGTTAATGTATCTCACTTATTTTTTGCAGATGATACTCTTCTCTTTTGCGAAGTAGATCCTAACCAGATTCGAATTTTGAAGGCCCTTCTCCTCTGTTTTGAAGTAACTTCCGGTCTGAAAATTAATTTGAAAAAATCTGAGATGGTGCCTGTTGGACGTGTTAGGCATATTAGACAGTTGGCTAGTATATTGGGATGCACGACTACATCTCTACCCATGACTTATCTGGGACTTCCACTTGGGGCGACCTCGAGAGCGGCTTCTTTATGGGATCCAGTTATCGAGAAAGTGGAACGTCGGTTAGCTGGATGGAAGAGATTATATTTGTCAAAAGGTGGTCGGATTACACTAATCAAGAGTACTCTTTCTAATCTACCTACCTATTTTTTGTCATTGTTCCCTATTCCATCAAATGTTGCTCTTCAGTTGGAGAAACTTAAAAGGGATTTCTTGTGGGGTGGACTGGGTGCAGAACAAAAATTTCACCTTGTTAAGTGGGAAAAGATATGTAGTCCTATCTCAAATGGGGGCTTGGGCATCAGAGATATGAGAACTTTCAATCGGGCATTACTTGGTAAGTGACTGTGGAGATATCATAAGGAACCTGAAGCCTTGTGGAAGACGGTAATAGAGAGCAAATATGGGGACCTATGGGGGGGGTTGGTGTACAAAAGAAGTGAGAGGAGCGCATGGAGTGGGTTTGTGGATACATATAAGAAAAGGGTGGGAGGTTTTCTCTTGACATACCCGAATCCGTTTAGGAGGAGGAACCCGCATTAAGTTTTGGTATGACACTTGGTGTGATCATGTGGCTCTAAAGGAATCCTTTCCTTCATTATTCAGAGTTGCACGAGATATTGATGTCTCGGTAGCTGATGTTTTGGAAAGATCAGGGAAGCAATTTCAATGGAATATCCACTTCAGCAGGGTGGCACAAGATTGGAAGATGAGCAGTATTGAAGCCTTTTATAGCCTTTTGTATTCCACTAAACCGGATAATTCACAGGATAGCTTATGGTGGATACCTACAGCTAAAGGCACTTTCTCAGTGCGCTCTTTCTATAAGTCTCTTACTCAAGAGATACCTATTCAGTTCCCATAGCGAAAGATATGGAGACATAAGGCGCCACCCAAAGCAGCCTTCTTTTTGTGGACCGCAGCATTGGGTAAAATTCTTACAATTGATAATTTGAGGAAGCGCAAGTTGATCATCACAGATTGGTGCTGCATGTGCAGGAAGGGAGGTGAATCGGTAAACCATCTCTTAATACACTGTGAGGTAGCAAGAAGGTTATGGGATGGGATTCTTGGTAGAATGGAATTAGCTTGGGTAATGCCGGAAACGGTGATAGGGGTATTGGCCAGTTGGAAAAATCTGAGAGGAAACAAACAGACAAAAGCGGTGTGGAATATAATCCCGATATGCATCATGTGGTGTTTATGGCGAGAACGCAATGACAGGACGTTCGAGGACAAGGAGAGATCGATGGAGGATTTGATAGTTTTTTTCTTTAGAACTCTTTGTACTTGGAGCATAGCGGTTGATTTCAATGGTGCGGGGTTACATGAATTCCTTATATCCATTGATCATACCTAGATGTGGTTACTAACTTTGTATCAGGCTTTTGCCTTCTTTTGATAATATAAATTTATTTTACTAATCAAAAAAACAGAACCGCAGAGTCATTCAAATTAACAAAAAAAAGATCTCACAATAAGTTAAAAGCAACAAAATCAAGCAAAATAATCATTATTTGCTTCTGTACGATAAAATTGAAACAAGAAATAAAATTATCATCAACCAATGAGTGTGAAGTAATGAAGACTGACCGTTTGATCATAAGCGTCTATTCCTTCACTATCTAATAGTAAGAGATTATACTCAGTTCCATCTAGAGCAATTCTCCTCAAGGGTGCACTCCACAACCAAAGCCCCTTTGTGCAGGGTCGATGAGTTGATGCTACTTGAAATCCGCTACTCCTACCAAGAAGCTACAATGCAGAAAGTTGAAGCATAAGACTTGGTTAAATTGTGACTCATAACAATTGATCAATGACAATAGAAATACACAAACAAAAATAATTGTAACCAGCAAAAACTATGCAATCTGGATTGCAGCACTTACAATTTCAAATTATGGTTTGAGTTCCATATAGTTGCCCAATCAGCACAATAAGAGCAACAAGGAAAAAAAGAAAATGAAAACAAAAGGGCATGGAAACAAAAAGAACATGACAGCACATATTAAGTAATCGGAAGGAGAAATCCTTGTTGTTCATAATGAATCCAAAGACCTTCAGTTGTAACATTGACTAGTTATAAACATCAAGGTCTGCAAGGTCTTCTCCCTCTGGGAAATGAAACATTCAATTCACCAGGTAATGTAAGCTTTTGGCAGCAGGGTTGCTGCATAACATAAATTATAACAGCATTCGACTCTACAAGTTCACTCGAAGCTACATAGCAGTATAGTAATCTTCTCCTCCTAGAACTTTTACATTCTCGATGCAGCGTTACTCTCAAATTTTCCATTGAAAGTACTTGCTGGAAATGATAATTAACGAGAGCATTATCAAATTAGCATGCTGTAATCCCTTGCTTTGAAATGCAAGTCTCGACATCCCTAGAGAGGCAATGCTCTTTCAAATGCTTATGAAAATTGCTTCTCAAGCAATCACACCAAGCACAAGTACTAAATCCATCCAAGAAACCTCCTCAATTGACAAATGAAAACAAAGCACATATCAAGCAAGACTAAAATCCAAAAGCCCTAAATTCCACAACAGCTAAAAAAGAAAAGACACCTGGTTCAGAATAAAGCTCTTGCCCTGGCGACCGCGGCCGCAGACGGAAACAACGCCGACGGGTCCCTTGACGAGCTGGAGCGCGGCTACGGCCTCGGGATCCATCCGAAACTTCCCCTTCTCGTCGCAGTAGACGAGACGGATCGGCCTCGCCGGGCCGTTCACCGGCGGCGCCGTAGAGAGAGATGGAGAGAAGGGTTGGGGCGAGTCGGAGGAGGAGGAATTGTCTCTTCCTCTGAAAAGCTTCATCATCGTTGGCTTCCCCTGAGTTCTTCACGGCTCTGTTCCTGCTCTTTCCGCTTTCGATATCCTTTATGACTTACGTTTTAACCTTCGCCTTCCTTTCCGACTCCGAGAGAGAGAGACGACGGGTTTAAAATTGGGGAGGGAACTCAGCTACTACTGAGGTGAGAATCCTTACCATTTGGCCTTTACCGGGTTTTAAGCAAAATAATAATAATAATAATAATAATAATAGAGAAAGTCTGGACAGCATACACTATTTGGCTTAAGCAAGAGCACCCTTTACATGGCTTAAGTGATTTTCCTTTTTTTTTCTTGCTGCACATTTATAGTCTCTCTCTCTAGTTTCACTTTATTTGA
This sequence comes from Carya cathayensis, assembly GCA_011037825.1. Lineage (NCBI taxonomy): Eukaryota > Viridiplantae > Streptophyta > Magnoliopsida > Fagales > Juglandaceae > Carya > Carya cathayensis. The sequence goes on from QGSO01000240.1 coordinate 1,144,633, forward strand.
AATTCACTCATTCTCTCCCCACCCCCCATCTCTTCCCCCAAACCAACGTCGCGCAGCATAAAAGTAAATCGGTCGTACACCTAACGGCGTCCCGAGGCCCTCTCTTAGTCTCCCCCTCCCCCCCGCGAGGCCCTCTCAGTCTCCCCCTCCCCCTAACAAAGCCCTAGAAGCCTACTTTCTTCCACACCCTCTGATTGAGTACAGGTTTGGACGGCGTTGTAACGAGAGTGACTTCTTCTTCTCTGCGATTTTGATGTCAGTAAGCAAGCATTTTTCCCAAACTTGTCACATACTCTCTGTTATTACTCACTCACACTCAGATTCTCACCACTCACGCACACACACTTCAATTTAGCACTGATAACCTAGACCCACAAATTGTTTCCTCCCATCAAGCAGTGCCACACACCACGGTCATCACAGTTGTCGAACGCCCCCACGTCGGTAAGCCCATTCTTCGTTCATATAGAATTATATCTAAAATTTGTAGGATTTGTGGTTGATCTACAATTTGAAATTTTGCCCCAAATATATAGTAAGTAGATCTCAAAATCTAGGGTTTGTAGTCAATATTTCATTTGTAATTTTCCTCCAAATCACTGAAAGTGGATCTCAGAATGGAGCATTTTTAGGCGATCTGTACTTTGTAATTTTTCCCCGTGGTTATTGAGTGATGTTAACTAGTTTATCTATTTAGATTGTCAAGAAAAATTTGGAATTTGGAATTTAAAGATCAAGAGTATAAACAAAAAACTACCATTGGCCTTTTTGTTTCTTTTTCTTATTTTATCTTTGCTTTATCTTTGTTTGGGGGTAATCAAATCTTGCAAGACATATATAGTAATCAAATCTTGTAAGTTCCCCTCTTATTATTATAGCTTAAGAAGTTAAAGTTTTATTAATCATTAACTTTTCTCTTCTCATTTTGCCCATTTTTTCATGGCAGAAATGTAACATATCTTAATTCTCAGAACCACAAGCACATTGCAGAACCTTCATGAAGAATACAATGAAAGTTTAGTTGCCAGGAAAAGAGTAGAGAGAGGGAGAACTCCATCAAAGGGAGGAAAAACACCAAAAGAGAGGAAAATTAGTTTTATTAATGTTGTGTTGGCGACTTAGCTGATTGGTTAAGTTTGTAAGCATTGTAGTTAGACGGGTCACTTGTAAAGTTGTGGTGATGTTACTTTATGTGCTACACTGTACCAAACTAATTATGATGTTACAATAAATAACTGGAGTTTTTCACAAATTCTCTACTTTTGTGTTTTTATTTATATAGCATTGCATATGTGAAATAAAAACAACAGTGTAATTTTCAGCAGCAGCAAAGTAAAAATTGTAAATGGTAAAAATAGACATCACTCAAGAATATAACTTCTTAACATACAATGCTTTGACAAGAAGACTGGAAAGCAGTATACAGAAGGGCCAAAAATTGAAAAATACAAGGAGATGCTGAAGCGAAACGCTGAAGATCAAGGCACTGAGTTTGTGTCCTACAACCCTATCAAAGGAGAGTGGAAGTTTAGAGTCAATCACTTTTGAGTAAGAGCTGGGAGGTGAAAGATGATTTGGTCACAAGTGCTACCTCAACTTGCCGACAACGGAGTGCCAGTGCCAACATTCACGTGCTACGTATTTTATATTGATAGAAGACGTGTGTGATGCATTTTGAGTTTTGTTCTTAATGATGATTAATATATTTTTTCTTCTTTTTGTACAGACTTTGTCAAATTGTGGTATATAAATTTGAGCCATTGCACTGTGTCAAAAAAAAAAAGGAAAAGAATATAACTTCAGAAGCAAATTCAAAAACTGCCAATAGTAAAAATTGCAGTTCAATTCTTCATTAAAAACTCGAAATCCAAAACTATACAATGGATGAACTAATATGAGAATACATAAAAAAGGATTCAAATCATCAACTAAGCAAGATCGAATACATCAACTCGAGCAAACTCGAAATCCAAAACTATAAACAAGACGACTGGAAATAATCAACTGAGCAAGCTTGCATCTTCTAATGCTTGTGCACTGAGAATTAGAGCCTATTGCTTTGCTATGAGAAAATGGCATCCATCTCTACTTGGTTTACAACTTCTTGTCCTCCTTCAACCTAACAACAAGAGTAGCAGTTCTTTTCTATTAGCATAAATACAAAACTCATAAATCATACATTGCATAGTTGCCAAAATCAATTTTTTTTACAACCGGTGCCAATAAAACAAAACTCTAATGGCTTTACAATTTTAATGCCCAAACCCACCCCTCCTAGAGAAGCAAAAGCCTTGACAAAAATTTGTAGTTACATTCATTAGGGATTGAGCAACAATGATAGCGTTAAGTAGTAACTAATAGAATCCCATTACAAAAGGGAAAAATAACTTGAATGTTAAGTCATAAGCAAATATTCTTGTTTTATCAAGTAATGAACTGATAAGCAAATAAATGAAACAAACAGAACCTTAAACCATACAAAAAGGAAGCCAATGAGGCTCAAAAATGAGAAATCAAGAATTTTGAGGCTCTGTATAAGAAAACCCACATTTTTTTTTCTAATAAGGGAGGCTTCAACCTTCAAACAACGAGATAAACCCCAATGAATCAATTGTTTCACAAACTTATGGTGTTACAATAAATAACTGGAGTTTTTCACAAGTTCAGATTTGTAATTACCTATTTAAATAATGGATGTGTCACTCTAACCTTACTACTTTTCATTCTTAAAATGATCTACTTTTATTCCTGCAGAAAATAATAAGAACACGATGAAGGGATATCTGTTTAAGAACTTATGGTCACTTCGCAAAGATATTAGTGCATTAAAAAAAATAGAGTCTATGCTATACTAATATTTAAGTTGAATGATATTCTTACCCTCAAACAAAGATAAAGCAAAGATAAAATAAGAAAAAGAAACAAAAAGGCCAATGGTAGTTTTTTGTTTATGCTCTTGATCTTTAAATTCCAAATTCCTAATTTTTCTTGACAATCTAAATGGATAAACTAGTTAACATCACTCAATAACCACGAGGAAAAATTACAAAGTACAGATTGCCTACAAATGCTCCATTTTGAGATCCACTTTTAGTGATTTGGAGGAAAATTACAAATGAAATATCGGCTACAAACCCTAGATTTTGAGATCTACTTATTATAATTTGGGGCAAAATTGCAAATTGTAGATCAACCACAAACCCTACAAATTTAAGATATAATTCTATATGAACGAAGAATGGGCTTACCGACGTGGGGGCGTTCGACAACTGTGATGACCATAGTGTGTGGCACTGCTCGATGGGAGGAAACAATTTGTGGGTCTAGGTTATCAGTGTTAAATCGAAATGTGTGTGCGTGAGTGGTGATAATCTGAGTGTGAGTGAGTAATAACAGAGAGTATGTGAGAAGTTTGGGAAAAATGCTTGCTTACTGACGTCGAAATCGCAGAGAAGAAGAAGCCACTCTCGTTGCAACGCCGTCCAAACCTATACTCGATCGGGGGGTGGGGGAGAAAGCAGGCTTCGAGGGCTTCGTTGGGGGGAGGGGGAGACTGAGAGGGCCTCGCGGGGGAGAGGGGGAGACTAAGAGAGGGCCTCGGGACGCCGTTAGGTGCACGACCGATTTACTTTTAGGCTGGGCGATGTTGGTTTGGGGGGAGAGATGGGGGGTGGGGAGAGAATGAGTGAATTTCAAATGAAGTGAAACTAGAGGGAGGGACTGGAAACGTGCATCAGGGAGAAAAAGGGAAAATCACTTAGGCTACGTAAAATGTGCTCCGGCTGAAGCCAAATAGTGGCTGCTCTCTAGACTTTCTCAATAATAATAATAATGCTTTTGTCCATTTATTTTGTTCCCTCATTTTAACTGCTTATATATTTAATTTTTTAAAATTTATTTATTTGCTAATTAAAAAAATAAAAATTTATTTATTTACTAATTAATAAAGTGACTATTAATATTTTGATATTTTTTTAAAATGTTTAAAGATGCTAAAAAATATGAATAAGAAAAATAAAAAAAATAAAAAAAGTAAATTTTGCCTAAGGACACACCCAGCGGTCACTGTTGGGTGGCACCGTAGCATTACTTAAAAAAAAATATTGTTTCTTAAGCACGTATCATTGTATACAGAGAGCGCATCTAATAAAGTGCTTATATGTAGGGGTGAGCGGTGAAACACCACCCCTGCCACCCTGCATCCACTGTCTCGACCCCGCCTGAGCAGCATAGATAACCCCTCCTGTCCCATGCGGGGATGGGAGCCCTGCTCGCAGGAAAAATACCCAACAAGGGCGGGGACCAGTCTAGGCCAGGCCTACCCCCTGCCCCTCTACCCCTCACATTCGAGCTAGGCTTAAATCTAGCCCAATTATATATATGAAAGTATATATGAACATATACACTACAAGAAATAAGGCCTATTGCAATGATTTTCTGTTTGTTGGAAATAAAATTGCTGGAAAAATTCTTTAATTGCGTCAAATTTTAAGTCCTTGGGGAGTTCTAACATCAACTTGTCCAAATGTCTTTCTCTAGCACTTTTAACTCCTATTGCGGGACAAAATTCGCCACAGACGATATATAATGTATTGCGACGATTCAGAAATCGCTAGGAATGTGTTTTTAATGTGGCAGGTGCCAAATCGCTCGAATTTTAATTTCTATCCACCCCTTCGATTTTCCCTTATACAATACTCACATATCCAGATTCCCTTTTCTTTCCCAAATTCGTCTTCTCCATTTTTGTTCTTACTGCAAATTAATTCAAACCCACCCTTTTTTTGTTGCAAATCCTATAATCGGTTAGCCCAATTCGCACACGGCCTTCTCTCCACTCAGTTATTTATTTACAGTGGGACTATAAACTCATTATTGATTTGTCTTTCTTTCATTTGCTTGACATGTACTTGGAACATCTTGCAATTGCATTGAAGAACGAGAAATTGGCACTTGTTTAACCACTTATGTCATCTTCATATAGTGGATATGGCACCTTCAACCCATGAGCATTGTTTTTTAGCATGTTGTACATTGTAATTGTTCCTTTGGATGGTTGGATTAGCTTTTAGAGTTTGATATTCTATTAAATTTATTATCAGCTTCTACTTCTTTTTTGTTGTCTTAGATTATGTTGTTAGGATATGTGGTCAACTCTAAGTGGTGGGATGAGGCTATGTTGTGTTTGAGTTAAGATGGAATGAAATATTTAATATAATATGCGTTGGGATGTAACGGTTAAATTTTTAATATTTTCTACTTAGTTTATTTATAATGTTTTGTAACAAATTTTTGTTAAACATTGGCTAGGCTTTCATAGCGCTTTGAAATCCATACAATTCCACTAGTATATATATATATATATATTTTAATTTTGTAACATTCTATTTGTGGCCACTATACGTCGCTGCAAAAGGAGTATTTCCATTGCGAATTTAACATATGTCGAAAATAGGCTTTTAGCGTCAAAATTCAAATTCGTTGGAAAGATTTTATTTGCAATGAAAATTTTCTATGGAAATGTATAATTGTGGCAAATAATGTTGGTCACAAAAAGTTCTTATGGTTACCATAACCTATTAGCATCGACATATTATTGTTTCTGGCGATTTTTGTAGTATTTGCGACGGAAAGTTATTGCCGCAAAAGCATTTTCCCAATAAATGAAATCTAAATACATATTTGCGGCAATTTTTCAACTAATTGCGACCAACTTAATCGCCAGAAATAAATCGCTATTTGAACAAATTTTGGCTTTCGATTATTAAGAGCAAAAATAGCTGTAAAATAGCAATGAACTTGCAACAAATAAAAATTGATGGAAGAGATCAATTGCGGCAATTTTTGCCACTTTTTGCTACTATTTTTGGCGCTGCAAAAAGTATTTTTTCCTATAATGATTTTAGATATATATAACAATTCATTACCAAAATGACGTTGGTTTGGTAACGATCTTTTTTAGAAGGCAACGGTGTCGTTTAAGGGGTTAAGTTAAACCTAACCCCCCTCTCCTATCTCTTCGTCAATTTGTCTTTCCCCCTCTCTCTTTCCTCAAATTTCTCCCTCGCCGTCCTATTATTCTTCTCTTCCCTCTTCTTATCCTTCTCCTCGGAGGCTCCTCCTCTTCTTCTCTAAGAACATCTCTCTCTCTCTCTCTCTCTCTCTCTCTCCAATTTGTTGTTTAGTACTTTGCAAATGATTTTTTTTACTAGTTTATGACGCATTTTATTATAGATTTGTTGTGTATTTTAGTATTTTGTTGTGGATTTGTGATTTCTTTTTTGTTTTTTTACGGCTGGGATAGTTGTTGTTGGCACTGCACGAAGGAGTAGATTAACCAGGAGTTTACCACTCCCCTTGGCATCGATACGGGAGGCCCTATCCCAGTGTTTTTTTTTTTTTTGGGGGGGGGATCTCAAGGGGAAACTCCACCTACCGCCCATGCAAGAGGTGGGGTGTGGGAAGGGGCCACCCCGACCCCCACATGGGCGAGTAACACCCCTACTTATATAATTTAATTTAATTTGAAATATATATTTTAACATTTGAATCTTATTAATCAATTCTCGCAATTCAGATTATGTGGATAATGCACTTTACACATGGATTTGTGCTCTAAATGGTCAATATGTTTCTATATTTTAACAGTTTAATTTCACACTTTTTATCATACAAAAAGAAAAATCACACTTTTGAACTTCAATTATGTGAGTAGTGAATGCTATTTGTGATAATAAGGATGTAATATTCGTGAGAAATATGTATTACAAGTTACGGCTAGTGTTTGTCTACCACACAAGTACTGTTACGTTTGCGGGGTCATGAGCAGCATCATTTAATTATGTAATTAATGTCCAACATGCATGAAAAGTAATTACCAGTTAACAACGTAAGTAATATATCCTGATTGCTTCTTAATCTGAATTGATGTACCATCAAATGTCCAAATCAATCACCTTCATCCTCCAAAATGAGAGGAGAGTTTTGCTCGGAATTGCAAGCTAGCTAACGAGACAAAGTTGAAAATCTGGGCATGCAACCAGGATTAATGTTTGAATAAAACATGAAAACAGCATGAACTTTCCTATGATAATATTGGAGAAAATCATTCATACAAGAGATAGTAAATGCTGGGAGTAAAACAATACAAAAATGTGCCGTTCGGACTTGAGAACGAACGAAGCATCCAAAACGACAGCATCTTACTCCATATTTAAAAAATAAGCAACCTAGCTATATATGATTATGAATAGAAATGCTAATTAACATGGCGACCGAGCTCGTAAAAAAGCTCTCCCAATGTTAATGAATGTTTCATTTTTCTCTCCAAGTACTGCTGCTCACGTCAAAACCATCAAACGAGCTGCCCAACTTTGGCCTGATCACGGCCTCCGGTTGTCTCTGCGTTACATTTTTTTCTTCATCATCATCATCTAGTTCTACTGCCACCAATTCAGGATCGTGATCTGATGGGGAATCAAATTCTACGGAGAATCTTGCGTCAACACCGAAAGACGGTGAAGTATCCGGCGAAGTTTCAAGCGAGGCGTCTAAGGAGATCAGGCGTGCAGGGTAAATATTTGTGTTCCTCGAAGCAAGGTTTTTCTTTGCCTTCACTCTCCATTTTTTCAGACCATGAACCACACCCTCGGTGAAAACATCTTTCCTCATTGACGTGCCCATCTGTCGCACATATTAGCGTGCATTTGTGAGGGTCATGACTATCATCATCTGATATACTATTTTAGTTCCAAAAAGCAAGAAAATTTATGTTCATTAAAGTTAGTTTTAGTTTGTACATGAAATCGTGCCCTTGGTACTGACTTGCGTGTACAAATTATACGAGAAGGAAAATATTTTTTGTACCTTTTTTTGTTGACTATGTCACGCATAGGAAAATCAGCTAAACGTGAGGTGAAATAGTCAAGAAGAAATTAAATACTTCTATTAGCAATTTCTAAGTTTATTTTTAAAAAATACTTTTATGCTTGTAACACTTTTCAAAATTTAAAGGAATTCAAGATGTTTGGGCTACTGAAAAAGGCAACCCCTACATTTTAACGATGGTATTTTCTTCTTATTTAATGGTTAAGAAAGTATTTTTAATGAGTTTATGATTTTTTTTTTTAAATGTTTCAAAGGGCCGGTTTAAAAAATATTTGAAAAAAATAAATGCATTTTGTCGGTCACCCTAACATTGTCCAACTTTAAAATGTAGTGCGGGTATGTGGATTAATTGGCAACGAAAGACTCAATGTGGTTTTCATATACCTGCGTGACCAAAGCATACAGAGGGAGTGTCACATAGCCACAGAGGATTTGCACAACCACACCCATGGCAAGCCTTATGATAATATCCTCATTCTCTTTATGGAAGCATGACCTAAAACCAAATTTATACTGTAATTTGAAGCAGAGTTAGTAGATCAGCTAGGACTTAATTCCCTTTACTTAATAACACAAAGGGTACGTACGTACGTAGAAAATAACAACAAACTCAATTAAGGATCCTTACCCAAGTCCATGCAAAAAATGCCAGCTGAAAGGAATTCTGCAGGCAAATTACCCAAAAACAATATTTCATTTGTCAGAATAAAGTTAACCACTTAATGTAAATTTTTGCTCACGATTAAACAACGTATTTTCTTAGATTATATATAATGGAAAAGGGTCATAAGAATCAATTGCCTGAAACAGTATGAACTGGATTAGGTAGAGAAGCAGTTTCGGCCGACCAAACCAGAAAAAGTGGTCACTGGGCCTCACAAGCAAAGCTCCTCTAACAACATGAGATTTCTCATGGCTATCTAAGCACATTTTAGTTATGATGACCTGCAACTTCGTTCCGACGAGCAACTGCATCTGCAAAAAACCACACAAAAGACCATTAAAATCTACGTACAAACTCTCATCAGCTTGTTGCAAAATCTCGATCCATTTCTGAGTTTTTTCAGTACTATATATATTTGTAAGTTGATTTGCTTACCGCTAATGGAAAGAAGGGAAGCCAGAGATAATTGTGGAATACTGCAGAAGTAGAATAAATTTCATCGAGTTAGCACTAATCGAAAGATCTAATATTTATTGAAACTTAATGGATCCAGGCAGCTTTACCGTGTGCATTGAAGAACAAGAACAATACGGAAAATATCCAAATCCACCAACTGCAAAAATAGATCAATACCCGAGAAAAAATAAATAGTTACTGAATTTTAATTTGGTTAATATTAAAGAGAAACGTACGATGCAATGGTGTTTTTGTTACCTTATTCCAACAACAGCCCCAAAATCTTTTTCCAAAGCTCTTTTTATATACCTTTGAAAATTAAAGTTACTTCCTTCTGAAAAGTGGGCCTGGAATTGTAGTACGTACAAGACAGACAACAACAAAAAAAAAAAAGGTATGAAGTGTTCAGTAAGAAGTTATGAAGTAATTATCAATCAAGGAAATCGATCGACTTGGGTTTATTAAAATGGGTTGGTTGAAATATATACCATAATGAATCCATGTCTAAGAATGAAGTAATCCACTTTAGAGACAGATTTGTAGAACTGTCTAAGAAAACATGCCTGAAAAAAAAGATAGAAAGATTATAATTTTGATCCTTCTCATCATGTAATTTAGTAAAAGGGATGCTTAAAATTGGTCATTTTTGCAGTGGTATTACTGATCAACATCAACTAACCGGCCATTGAAGAAATCGGTGGTCACTCCAAAAATTCAAATGCCGCTTTCCAAATGATGTTTGATGACTGAGCTGAAACCTTCGTGGATCTACATGTTTTTTATATCAAGGAACAATAGGTAAGAATAAAAATATTGACACAAGCTGGGTATTACATATTAATAAAACTAAAGAAATTTCCAATAAAAAAAAAAAGAAAACACAGATAAAAGAAACGAAAACTGTTTTGTTTTATGATTATGTGAATGGGAGCGATAAGGAAAAATTACCATGAGAAAATACGTTAAAGTGAACTTGCATATATAATTTTAGTACTTTTTTTTATGTTGAAAGCATAAGTTTAGTACTATAACTTCTAGATATATATTATCAAAAAAAGCTACTATTGACTTACTAATTAAAGAAGTAATTTTTAGTGTATTGATGTATTTTTTTTATATTTTTTAAAAATATTTAAAAAAAAAAAAAAAAAAAAACTGCTTTGACACTACGGCGGCACGCTAGCTTTATTTATATATTATTGTATTGGACCAAACTCTGAGGCAATCGGCATGGCTTGTACTTTTCAAAGTCAAATGATTATATGGAACTTCTGTATATACAAATCATCAAGATCTCTATTGGTTATTTTTCGGTTTCATAATGTATGAAGGAGGAATATCCATAGGGTCCACAAAAGACTTTTGAGTAACGAACCAAATTCTAGCCACAAAAGCTTACCTTTTGAAAATTGATATTCCATTGTTCTGGTTTCTGCCTCCCAAGACTCCAATTTCTTCATCTAGAAAAGAGAGAAATAAAATAATAAATAAAAATAACAAAAAGCAATTAATCACATAAAAAAAACAAGTCCAGCATAGTTAATTTCCCGTTCAGAATATCTCTAGCACAGGAAGTTTCGTCAAGTTCACATTAAGCAGTAGAATCAGAATTTCCCTCACAATTTCATCCTTATTTAACTTTATTTTTTTTAAAGATGAGATAAGATGAGTTAAAAATTAAAAATTGAATGAAATATTGTTAGAATATATTTTTTTAATATTAATATTATTATATTAAGATTTGAAAAAAATGAATTATTTAATTTATTTTATGTGAAAATTTTAAAAAATTATAATAATAAGATAAGATGAGATGTGTTGTGAAAATAAAAGACAAATGTTATTTTGTACAGTTATAGTATGCATGGTTTTTTGTAAGCTCGTGAAAGTCAAAACTAAACAGCCAAGTTCCCCATGCCCACAACCTAAAGGAAATAAGAGGAAAAGTTCAGAAGTAGTTCTCATTCTAGGTTCCTAAAGACCCACCAAGAAGCAAGGAAATTACCTTTGCCATTCCAAGACTGAACGTTAGGACGCAAGATAATATGTGGAAGAGGGCCAGCACAAAGATTAAGTACTGTAGTTCTTGCACTCCTTTCCTTGATAAGAAGGAGACCTTTCCCTGCTCAAGAGCAACAAATATAACTAAATTTAAGCTTGACCTTTCCTCGGCATGTAATGAGTTGCATTCCAGAAGAAAACAAGAAAAAAGAAAAAGAACGTTCTTGCAGCTTCTTTGATTAGTCGGATGAAGAGGGCTTTGGTTTTCAACATTTGCAGTACTATGCATACCTGTTCCGCACAAGTTGTCTCTTCCTCATCATCATCACTTGCAGTCATGCTCTTGCAAGGGCGAAAAGTTTCACCAACACTCTTTGAAATACAGATTTTTGCTATCTGCTTTTCACCTGCAGTCAGCAACAATGATAGGAATCCCAGCAGCATCAATTCTACAAAAAGACAGACAGTGAGTATGTATATTTAGCCACTATGCTAAGAAAGCAAGTCGACATATGCCATGAACATTAATTTGAGCCTCAGTTTTGGGTTCTCACCTGATTTGATCTTGTCAAGAGCCTGAATGAGGGACTTCCTTCTTTTTTTGGCTAAGTACTGTTTTGAAAAGGCAAAATAGACTGATTAGTGATTAAATACTAGCAACCGAATGCCTGTATGGTAAAAAGTGAAATATCTAGCAACAACATGTCATACCCTGGCCAAAAGATGCAGCAACTGCTCAATAAGAATGGAGATTAGTATCAATACGAAGCACACAGTTGCCACAGCCCATGTTGGTGTTGCTTCAAGTGTGCGTTCCACAGTTGTTGTCACCTCCTCCTCTGCCATCTCTCTCTCTCTCTCTCTCTTTCTCGTATCTGAGAGGATTTTTGGGTGTTTTGATGGTTGTTTCGATGTATGCCTCCTGAGAGATGCTTGAGCACAATTCTTGATACAATTGTTTGTGGGTTACCATGTACTTATTGGCCGGGTCCTTGCAGTTGCACCTTGTTCCCTTAGCGTATATTAGTCAGAACACGACGATAGCTTTCATCACGAATTGGTTACTTGGTGTACACGTAACATTTGACTCACCACACCTAGTACGAAATCAATGACGTTTTAAAATAGTCAGATTTTATCAACTAATTTGACAGTGAATTTCTTAACATCTACGTTATTATTTCTAAACTAAAATAGTTATCGGTTAATATATATCGATCTCAATATTTGCTACATGTATCCAAGATTCAATCATTAAAGAAAGATTTATAATCTTTTAAAAGTGGTAAATAAATAGGTGTTAGAGAATCCAAATACACCAATAATATCACATATGAAATCATTGTAGAAATTTAGTAGAGACAGCGTATTTATACTCATTAGAGATAAGATCATAGCGGTTCAAACTTTCCACATTCAAGATTCACTCTCCGTAAAAAAACTAACTGCAAAAGGATGCGAAGATCAATCAAGAATGAATATGGAGTGAGAACCTCAATCATATATACATGGGTCTTTAATAGATTTTTATACATTAATTGGACCCATACCACTTTAATTTTGTATTCATGGTTTAACTAAAACTATGAGTTTGTCCATATATGTTGCTTTATTGATCATCACACTTAATACGCATTTCAGACATTACCTAAGTCTTATATATATTTGGCAACTATACAATATATGTTTGATCAGTCCACTAATTAAAATATTTCTAACATTAATAGGTCTCAAAATCTTATATATTTAATTGTTTTTTTTTTAATTACTGAGATTTTCCTACCAAAGAACGAAAATAAAGAGGAGTTGAAGCTTTTATATATCGCCTCCATTATGCAGACATGAGTTAAAAAAAAAAAGAGTTTTGTTATTCATAATCTTATGCACATACCACATTTATTTTTTATTTATTTTAAATTAATTAAGATCTTCTACTTATCATCCATACACCACATATTTGATAAAAATAAAAATAAAAAATTTATGTATAGTGCGTGATCATGTGAGGATGATAAATAAAATCTTTCTTAATTAAAAAATTAGTCACTGTACGTAGGTGCCTACAAGTACACGAGAGGAACTTTTTGCATTCGCGATCGAGGATCAATATTTACGTTTTGCTGAGAAATAAAGATAAATAAAACTAATTCTTTTCGATCGATTTGTTCACTTTTCATATGTTTTTTCAAAACGTGAGAAGCATATATATTTAAATAATATTGCTAATTAATACCAGTTCATCGTAAGCTAACCATGCTTTTCATTTATTTTTTTTCGCCCGAAAACTCTCACAAATAAAATTATTTTGCATCATTTGTGGTAATTGCGGAAAATGGTATTCGCACAACTAGCGTCCAAATTAAGTATTTGTGACGCTATAACTATTGATGCAAACAAATAAGTTTATATACTGCCAAATTAACTAGTGTTTGTAACTTAATTATGACAAAAAAAGATTCTTTATTTGGGGCCACAATTGGGTGAAGTGTTGACCAAATGCATGTGCTGCAAATTGTTTAGTCATTTGTGGCGTTATATTGATATTTTGCGAAGATTGAAAATGGTCGCAAGGATTTTCCCAACCATTGGAATTTTTTTTTCATCGTTCATGTCTCTCTTTTTAGCAATGAAAAATTACGCTGCAAAGATTAATTTTTTGCGACAATATTGTATAGCGACTTGAAATATAGCTTTGAGACACAGTATTACTATCCCTCATGCGGTGATATTAAGTGACACTAAAATGTATTTGCAACACATTTTAAACCATTTGCAACAATTTTTTGCAATGCAAAATGCGGCTTTTCTTGTAATGGCACATAAATATTTTTAAAAAAATTTTAGTTATTCACGCATTTTGATTAAAAAAAAAGTTTAACAATTTAAAAAAAAATGTTTGATTTACACATAAATTTTATACAATACTCTACTCGCTAATGTGGTTTAATATGATCCCATGATCATATTGTAACCTTTTTTTTTATTAATTATAAAGTAGATTTGACAAATTATAAGAAATTGAAAAATGATTTAGCCACAAAAGGTCTAACAAACTGACGTGATTTGATGTAGTACATTAGATTGTAAAGTTAATTTTATTATAAAAAAAAAATCTAACGTATCATATTAAGTCACATCAGTTTGTGAGTTTACTTTTATAGGATCTCTTTATAAATGTAAAGTACATCTGAGTAAATTATTTTGCATATTGTTAGTGAAATACACAATAATATAATAAAAATTACAATTGAATTAACATTTAAATGAAACCAATTTAAGCCGAGGCACAAAAATCTCGTTCTCTTTAAAAAAATTTAAGTCCTCTGCAGTGCACAAAGTCTCAAATTAACAGGTGCAGTAGAACTTCTCTTAACATGACTTCTCCAAGATACTACAGCCCATCTAATCGTCGTATAGCCTAAACCAACTCTGCATACAAGTGGTTGAACTCAAAGTTTCACCCAAAGAACACATTTCTTTTATAGGAGAAATACTCTAAAAAATATCTAGGTACAACCCTCTTTTTTATTTTATTGTACATCAAGAGTACAACACTACCTTCAAAACCTTCAAGAGACACTATACGGATGCCCTCCTTTTATCAAAAAAGTTCACTAAGCAAGTAAAGAATTACTAGCCATTTTTGTCATACATCATCTGGGCATTCAATGAAAAAGAATATTTAACATGAAAAGAGGCATTGGCCATCAATGGTACTCAATACTGCAACCAATTAGCTAACAAGTAATGATATACACCACACCACTATTTTATTTGCATCCTACTATATATGATGTAGCGTATTTATCACCATTTGATAATAAAGAAGCATGTAATAAATGATTATTCATTGGTGATAAATGTGACACATCTTATTCAGTGAAATACAAGTGTGATAGTAGTATAATGTATATAAGTTTCCTTAACTAAAAGCCAATTGAACTTATTAGACAATTAACAGGCCGGTATGCAGTTAATAGATAAATCAAGAACGTATAAGCAACGGTAAGAAAAATATTACATCTTAGTAAACTATTTTGCATAAGAATTACGTCCAACCTAACACTTTTCATTTAATAAACCGTTTTGATTGAAAGCTTTGTTGGAGAAAGATCCAGAAGACGAGGTGGTGGACACCACAAATCTGGAATGTGATTGAACTTCAATAGGTTTCACATTCTTTTACTCTCAGATCCGTATAAATGGCAAACTTTCACATAGTTAGCTCAACGCGTATATTGTTGTTGACTAACTCTGGGATTTTAGTAGTTTTTTTAATCGGATTCGGAAGCACGTGCCGAACGTGTTGACTCCTAGGTAATAAAGTAGTAGCCGTGCGAGACCTGCCGCTTCACGTTCGTGGCCACGGGCGAAACCCCATAGATATTTTTCATGTATAAAAATGCTAGTTATCATCCACTCACTATACATCACTTGAAAAAGATCTGCTCGCATCTTTGGTTGATACTAAAGGCGGCTCCTAACAAAAAAAGGAATTAAGTCAAGGGTGGAGAGATCGAAAAGGCGCTCTTGGTGGTAGCTTGTGACACTCACGCATGTTTAAGGAGACACACGGCAAAGGGCTAGCGAGGGCGAGGCGGTGAGAGAGTAGGTAGAACTCTTAGTGCCGAGGTTGCTATAGGGGCGTTTAGGTGTATCAGAGATCAATAAAAGGCGACAAATTCGAACTCAATAGTTGAGAAGATTGACTGAAGAGAGGAAGAAGAGTCTGCCCCAGGAGGCTCGACAAATCTTTCAAGTGGAAGGGAGAGAGAGAGCCACGAGAGCTGCTGCTCTTCAGGAAAAGTCCCAAGTCCACAGTTTTAGATTTTTACTACACAAAAAGTCTTATATTTCGCCAAAACAGTGGACGTACAGATGGAAGTCTGCACCCATGCCAGTTCATTGGTTCATACCTGCATTGATCCGTTTTCCCAACATGGACTGTCCATTCATAGATTCCCTTTTTTTTTTCTTTTTTCAAAGGATCATCTCGTTGGCATAAGAATTTTTCATCTTGATCTCACGGTTTATAATTAGTATGATTTTGAATTTAATACTCTAAAGAATATAATGCTAATTACGAGGCACGTGGAATGCATGGAATGGAAAGTTCAGGTTGGACTGTCCATTCATGGACTTTCTTTTTTTTCTTTTTTCAAAGGATCATCTCGTTGGCATAAGAATTTTTCATCTTGATCTCACGGTTTATAATTAGTATAATTTTGAATTTAATACTCTAAAGAATATAATGCTAATTACGAGGCACGTGGGATGCATGGAATGGAAAGTTCAGGCAAGTCAAATAAATTAACCTTTGTTTTCCTGTATACTTGAATGTTGTATGTTAGCCAGATTAATAGCACAGCCTCCTGATCTAAAGAAATAAGCCATGCAAGAGAGACAATAATAAGCATAATTTGAGAGAGAGAGAGAGAGAGAGAGAGAGTTCTAAACAAGCAAAACATAAGTATATCATGCAAATTTGGAACAAATATGTTCATACAGAAGATGAGCAATTTGAAAGAAAAAACCAATCACCACAAGGTCTATAGCCACATTGCATTGGCTAGAATTTGACAAGTTCGAACAGACCCTTGCAGACCAAGGAAGATCATGACAAAAGGACCAACAAAGGTTGTTTCTGAATTAAGATACAATCAAGTTGCCTTGAGGTTATAATTACAATTTTCTCCTCACAGGCTTAGTTATACTATTGGCAGTACATGCATCATCTTCGGCAACCTCACGTACCATTACTACACCATTAGTACACATCGTAGTTATTGAGAAAATCATTGCAGGATTTCCGGCAAAAAAGATGTCAACGGTACCATCAACCATAAGGTTATAAAACTAAACAAACTGTCAATAAATCAGGATACAAAGTCTTATGCCCTATGGAAAGAAAGGAAAATCCAGGAGCATCCACGAGATTTTGGCACTGGGCACCCCCTATGCCAGCATTTTTTGGTTAGCCTCATAATATGTGGCATGCACCACCCACGATGCTAAAAAAACACTCGCCTCAGGCTTGACACCGAATGCAAACATAATAACATTGATATCGAAAAGGAATATTCAGAAATATTGCCCCAAATCATATCCAGAAAAGCATCATCCTAACTATCCTAGTAACAACTTTCCATCATCATTTCCCCCATACCTCTGTAGCTTAGGAAGACCAGTTTCCCATCTACAACACTCCCCTGCTTGCAAAGCTTCAGTTCGTACCTTACAACAGTACACTACAATGCAACATCAAAAAGCATATCTTACAGCATAGAGGTCACTTACTTTCGTGCAGTTGCTTCCAACTGCCTTGGCCATCAGTGGAGGCTTTGGATGGAACTGATCCCCAACATGAGGTAGAAAAGAAACTCTAGCATTCAATGAGGACGAAACTGGAGTGGAGTTCTCTGTGTTTGAAACATGTTTTTCCTCCGTCAAAGAAAACCCAAAGAGCCTGCAGCTACTTTTACACGAGGAAGCTAGATCTTGGCTGCCCCCAAATGTGGATCGATTTGGAAGAGGAGGGAGTGTAGAGCCAAGTTGACCGTGCTCAAAACCTGAAGAATGCATGCCTCCTTGTTCTTTCCTACAGACGCTACGCTCATTAAATGAGGATGATATGAGCTTTCCACCAACTGTTTCAGAAACAGACAAATTTTGGCTACTAATTCCCTGCTCCTCAAGATTATTCAACTTATACATTGAACCTAAGCTTGATGAAGCTGGATTATTTGCCTGCTGGAACATTAAGACAGACGATGGTGATGAAACTTGCAGAGACGGGGCAAATGGGCGCATAGTTGTGTTATTGCTCTGCACTTGAACACCATGAAGGATTCCAATGTCACCATTCTCACGGGCCCTGTTTGTGGTCGGGGCTCTTCCATATGGCAAGGTTGGAAATATTTCTTGACCTTGCAAGACCTTTTGGAATTGGAAAGATTCACCAAAGCCCTTGGCTTTGTAGGAAATATCATAATTTCTGGTTTGGTTTCTACCAGCATCTCCTATTACAGCAATCCCAGAAGTGTTAGGACTGAAAAAACTCCTTGCTTCAGATGGATGATGATGATGAGTATCAGCACTGTCACGAGTAAAACACAAAATTTCTTGACCTTGCAAGACCTTCTGGAAGCTTAAAGATTCCCCAAAGTCTGATGCTCCAATTCCATCTGTTAGAAGAACAGTAAGACTAGGTCAATTGTGTTGCATGGAGAAATTTACAATTTTCTTGTAATTCAGAAGAACCTACTGGAAATCGGAAATTCCAGTTGTGCTGAAGGCGATACAATCCTGGTCCTCTTTAAACCAGTTGCCATCAAGCTAGGGGAACCGGAAAGAGAAGTAGATGGCTCAATTTCCCATGGAGAAACCCTGTTATGCCTAGCTTCTACATCATCCCACCTTACCTGCAAAAAGGAGCAAACAAGTTTGCTACATCAAATATAGACATTTCACAGCAACATCCCATACTAAAAGACAGAATTGTCACGAAATAGAGACAACTTAGGTCCACCAGAGGAAACAACCAAACAAACTAAATGATCCAAACATAAGAACCCAAACAGAATATCAAAATATCTGATATCACTGCACTGGCTGGTCATTAATATGCATAAGATTTGTAATAGTTACGACCTAGCAGTCAACCAATAATACACAAAGTTGTACTTCAACGGAAACCAGTAGACTATCTCCATTGATACCAGGAAAAGTTCCAGATCAAAGAATTAGATGTCAGTTCTGTGAAAAATATAGAAGACAAATTGGCACTGCAAGATTCAAGGCTCAGGTGTTTGGTTGCATTTGTAATAAATAAATATTATATTGGTGTCAACATGCACCTGCTCAAATTCAAATTGAAGGATGGGATACCTAATAAAATAGATCTCATGCTATAAACTACCCACAAAAGAAAAAATACACTTGTCTTCTGTCACCTAACGCCTGGGATTTGCTCAGTAAAGTTTACTTCAAGATTCTGTAGAATGGCTTTCAAACACTCAAAACATGGGACAAACTTCAAAGATAAAAATAAAATCTATAATTAGACTACATAAACGGTCACATTTTGATAGTAACAATCCTATTTTACATTAAAAACTGAACTTCAAGCCCTCAAGCATAGGGTCAAATGAAGGAAACATGGCATGCATTTAATATCATAATCGAGATATGAGAAATAAGCCTAGCTTTTTTGGGGGAAATATATACAAGTAAATATATTTATTCAAAAAGAAGCTACAACAGCAGAGAAGGAAGTATAAGCATTTATTGGTGCTGTGGCAGGAGAAAAATAAACGCCTAATTCTTAAAAAGCAGAAAGGATGTAAGAGAGGGGATGATGAATGATATCAAATGTCAAATAATCTTTAAATCCACTCAGTCACACCATACAAAAAATCCATAATACCCTAAAATCCAATCCTCAATAAACAAGCCTTATTTTTTTTTTTGATAAATAAAATGAAACAAGCCTTATGTTTTTAGAAACAAAATGTTGTAAAGTGATCAAGTTCTGTTATAATTACATACCAGTAGGCATCTCCATTTTGAACCAGGCCATCTAACAGGATCCATATCATTAATTCCAGTAATAAGTCCTGTGTATCTGACCAAAAGAAGGGAATAGACTTTAATTAGATTTGTTTTTTGGGTTTAAGTTATCTTAAGCGGTTCAAGTATAACATGCCCAACCTTCTCTCGGCTGCATCTTCTGCTTCAATACTCATTTTGAACCTCATCCCAACTGAAAAAGATTGGTCCACGCTCTTCAAGAATTTACGGAGAGGTATTATGAATTCCGATGAACTTGCCCTACTAGATATACTCAAAAAACCAGACTTTTAATGCATAACTTGGAAAGCAAGGGCAAAATGTATCTTAAAAAAAAAAAATCTTTGAATGTTCAAGATAGCTAAGCATAAAGGTAAGAAATAAAAAAAATGAGTAAACCCATGATGAAAAAATATGCAAGAAAGACAACCGGGGGCAAGGTTAGATGCTAGGATATGGTGAAAGGCACCGGGCACCCGGTTAAACCACCTAGACATGGGACCAATAATGGTGTGCAAGTTCCTCACCAGGGGCATAGCTTGTGGGCCGAGTGCCCCCCAACTCCCAAAGCTACTTTGGCTTTACTCCTAACAATAACCGAACATCTGCAACCTGGTCAAACTAAGGTGTAAAATTGGTGAACCTAATGCAAATGGTTATACACAATACATAATTGGAGTTGTAAGATGACTGTTACAATCATGGAGCTGCATTGAGAGAAGAGGTGCAATTAACTTGGTGATGGTGGCATGTCAATGGAAGGAGAAGTCATATATCTTTTAAGGCACATTGGTGTAGGAAGTTTTTAGAGTACGCAGGTGATTGCAGTTGGGAATAGAGAAAGGTAAGAAGACTTTTCATATCAAGTGATGTTCTTTACATGCATACATGACGGATACTTTACCGATCAAAAAAACTTAAAAGTGATGTTCTTCGACAAGGATAGATGCATGGAAGATCTAGTGGAAGGGACGAAATAGGATTCTAATGCTTGAAAGGAATTTATGGGGAAAGAGAGCAGGAATGGGGGTGGTTTCTATGATTTATTTCTTCAACTTCTAGTTGTGAGATTTTTTGATCTTGCGCCTATCCTTAAGTAATGATCCTATTAGACAGTGGTGGAACCAGCAATTGTGTCGAGGGGGGGCCAACTTTTCTACTATGTGACACATTTATAAAAAGAGTAATATTACATACAATCTTAGAGTATGCAAGCTCTATGTACTCTCTTTGAAAAAAAGAAGTGGGATCCACTATTAAAAAATAATTTGTTTTCGTGTGGTTCCTAGATTTCCTACTGTTTTCAAAGGAAGTGAGTGGGACTTGCACATCCTACGACTACAAACATCATTTCTCTTCTGTAAATTAAAAACAGATTGAAAAATAATAAAAACACAACTACAAATTATTTTTCATATAGATTATCGACTTTAAATATTTTTTCTTGTATTTTCACTTTGGATTCCATATTAAGAAGCTTAATATTGTATAACAAAAAACTTTCAAATCCGTATTAATAAGTTTATTATTTCTTTTAAACTTAGTTTTAATTTTAATTTAGGAGAGACCACATCCTTGAAAATAGATAATACATAAAAATTAAATAAATTTTGGGACTATAAGAAAAAAAATTGGAGAGAGGCATTTCTAGGTATATTGGAATTTTAAAAGATCTTATGTATTCAAAAATTTTTGGAGGGGCCATGGCTATAACGTGGGTCCCCCACTGCTGGATGTGTGTCAACAAAACCCTCTGAGTAGAAGCTCCACAGATACATATGAACACAAAGACACAGATGCAAAAGAAGTTAAAATTCCATTCCAACCGGAAGGCCTTCTTGAATCATATATTTACTTACAAGCTGTTAGTGAAAACCTCAAAAGAAGAGTTAAAACTTTTAGTAGGGATTTGATCTTCAACCTCTGTACATTAAAGACCTAAATCTAGGGCTCAACATACGATATGTAACTTCCATCCTAAACATTAAGGTAGCAATTAACCGTGGTTTTTTTTTTCAGGCAAACACTACAGAGAACAACTTGATACCTTGGATTGTAGTAAATGTTGAAGGCACTTCTCGTAGATATAGCATTAGCAGCATCCATCAGAGAGCCATGATTCATCTGTTGGCTACAGAGAGATGAAGAGGCACCGCTACCTTTAACTTGAGCAGCTCTTCGGACTCCCAGTCGCAATTCTCCATCCTCGCCCCTGGAGAAAATATTAGATAAGAATCACAAATAACATCAGAAATATCCCAAATGTGAAAGTTTTTACCTAAGAAAGAGCACGGCGTCTCCAGAAACGAGCTTCTTCTTGTTTACGAAACCACTCCACCCTGTAGTGAGTAAATGCCTTCGAGGCTGCCCTGTTCAAACGAAAACCAAGTGAACGGGCTTCATCAGAGTTCAAATAAGCTTATAGTGAATTGAGTCTCTGAGCATGGAGCCCTAAATTTGTATAAAAGAATTGTGGCCTACCCCTGTAGATATGTCGAAACCTCCATTCCAATCCATGTAGATCCTTCGCTACAAGCTCTTGAGAAGGTCTCTGTTGCTTGTAGTCCTGGAATAACAATTTGCCTAAGCTCATACCATACAAGAGAACGACTAAACTGAAGCACATATGTCGGTCACAAATTTGCATTCAAACAATTGGGAGATGATTCAAACGCGGAATTAAAAGAAAATTACTATAATTACCAAGGGAGGGAAGCAGTCCTCAGCAGCTCGACGAGGGACAGAGAAACCGCCATGTGTGCTAGTATCAGACGCAGTAAGAGTCTTACAGAACATGTGGGGTGTGGACGACTTTGCATTTATTTCAGCATTATCTTCTTCTGTATCCGCGTCAAATTCCCCTTCTCGCAGTTTCTGCTCGAATTCCTATCACAATGACAATCCATGCAAAAACAAATGACCACGCTGCAGAGCAATTATAAGCAGGGCCACATAGCAGAAGCTCAATTTTATTCCTCTTCCCTGCATTTTGTTGAAAGCAGAAAAGATGCACAAAATCTTGACTCACCTCGCTTTCAGGAACCAGTGCGAGCTGAGCATAAACCTCATCGGTGCCCTCTTCCGCCTACCCCAATATACACATTTTACATCAAATCCGCATTGTAAGGAACATTGTAAGGAATACACGTAGAAAAAAGAAGAAATAAAGAAAGAAAAATACAAGAAAAATTAAGACTTCATAGTTCTCTTGTAAGTAACAGTACAGCAACTCCCCCCCAACCAAAAAAAAGAAACAAAAGAATTAGCTCCAATCAGCTCAGTTTTATTAGCCTGGTAGGGTCAAGTTGAGCTGAACGGAAACACAGAAAAAAAGCACTTCCTACATTTCTTCTCCCCCCCCCCCCCCCCCCCAAAAAAAAATTATTTTAGGGAAAAAAAAAAACACGGCCCTGAATAAACCACAAAAAGATAATCAAAATGCACAAAACCCAAACCCATATAACCGACAGCGTTCAGAACCCACGCAGACTCGAGTTTATGCATACACAACCATGATGTTTCATATAGGTGCTTACATGGAGCTTGACATCAACAACGCGACACAACACGTGGGGAGGGAGATCATAGGCGGCAAGCGGAAAATCCGGAACCTGTTCTAAGTGTCCCTGAGGGATGTACACAACTACACTATTCTTCTTCGGCAGCGAAATCAGTGGGCCCGCACACGCGTGCCACAACTCCAGACACACCGACGAAGACGAGGCCGAAGCGCTCGGAGCAGAAGCAGAGCACCAGGACGAAGCGGATGAACCGGAGGACGGCGTCTGGTCCTCCTCCGTTGTATTGAGATCGATCAGACCCATGAAATTAAAAGCCTCTTAACTGTGAAATTACAATAAGCCAAAGCAGAAGCTGAAGGAAAGAGCTTTTGGGAAATGAGAAAAAGAGACTTGGGGAGAGAGAAAGAGAGACGGAGAGGGGATGGTCATGGCTGCATTTTAAGAGGTGGGCGGTAGGAAGGGTGACTTTGGCATTTGCAAAAGAAGCTTGGAGTCTTCAAAAAAGAGAAAAGCTCTCCCTCTTTTTTGTTTTGTTTTTATTTTTTCTGTTTGTTTCTACTTCCACGCTTTGTGAGTGAAATGGGGTGAATTAGGTTTGTTGGCTATCAAATCAAATCGAAAGCTTTGATGGTGGGGGATTGATTGGAAACAAAAGTTGGGATATTGAATACTGGGTTTATTGGTCAGCAAAAGTCAGGTTTTTGCTTTTGTTTCCTGTGTTGGGGTCTGTAGGCTGAGCTTGCTGCAGCACTGCTGCTGCTGCTGCAACGCTGCAGCTGCTGGGGTGTGATCAGTGATGTGTGGCAGTGAGAGCTTGGACATACACAGAGAGAGGAAAAAAAACCAAAAAACAAGAAAAAAAAAAAAAAAAAAAACAGAACTGTAGTCTGTAGTGCGTTGGTAGTTAAAAATTCTAATATAAATACACGAGACTGAAGGGAAGGGATTGCTGTACGGCCTCCCTGTATTTCCGGGCGGGATGTCTATTGTGTCCTCTTCTTCTCCCCCAAATCTCACTCGTATCCCCACTTCTGTAATCTCCCCTAATTATTACATTTCCCTGGGGTACCGCACTAGCTACCGGATCTTCCTACAAAAACTTTCGATTGCCGAGAAAACCAAAAAAAGAAAAAGAAAATGTTTCGACCCCAACCTTCCGTCCTTTTAAAAAAACATTAAAAACCTAAACTTTAATTCGTTCTCTCTGTTCTTCACGGTCAGGATATAAACTCTGCAGTTTTCTTTTCCATTCTTTTCTCTTCTTTTCGTGTTTTTTTTTTTTTTGTCACGATACCAATTTCTTTTGGTTTGGACATTGGCTCTGTTTTTCTTGTCCAAAATTTTCTACGATTTTCCATGCTAGTGTTTACTGTCGAGCCATACCAAGAAAGTGGTCTACAATTATAATGGCCAACTTTGAAAGATGAGTGACAGTAGTGAGTTAAGACTTTTTTTTGGCTTTTCAAAGGTGAATACTTTTCCCCAACTCCAATCTGAGGTACATTCTTATTGAATACTCTATAGTCTATACTATAATTCATTTATGGCAGACTTTTTTAACTGGTACTTTCAATAGGTTACATATATATAATGTTCACAGCATTCACCCTTTTCCCCCTACAAAAACACCATCGACTTTGCTTTTGCCCCTAGTCTCACTTCTTCGGCTCATAATTATGGGTTGTTTTCTTACGCAAAAAGCAATGACAAATGCTGCACATTATGGCTAACCAATAAAGGGAACAAGCAATCCATGAAACAATGGCCCTTTTTCTAATCGAGATCGTAGTACCGATTAAACTAAGTTTGTTGCGGTCGGGACAATCATGCATTGAATTAAATTGCATTATTCTGGGGCCTGTAAAAGTTAGCCGTTTTTAATTGAATAATTGACATTTCAAGACCCAATCCCAACTCGGAATTGTATGTCTAGTCTCTCCTACCGCGTGGCTGTTGAAAATTTAAGGATCTATGATATGTACGCCTAGTTTGAGGTTGGTCGGATGTATCATTCTGGTTTTCATAATTCATCCCATGTTTATTATTGAGTTATTATTTTTAGTAAGAAAAGTGTTTAAGAACAATATGAATTTTACAAAAATAAATTTATAAACTATCGTAATTTTATATGATCCATCATATCTATTTTACAATAAAAATAACTTTACAATTTGACATATTATATTAAGTCACGTTACTTTATAAGATATTATTCAAAAGTAATACGCCTAGTTTGAGGTTGGTCGGATGTATTATTCTGGTTTTCATAATTCATCCAACATTTATTATTGAGTTATTATTTCTAGTAAGAAAAGTATTTTAAAACAAGATGAATTATACAAAAGTAAATTTATAAATTATTATAATTTTATATGATTCATCATATTTATTTTACAATAAAAATAATTTTACAACATGACATATTATATTAATTCACGTTATTTTATAAAATATTACTAAAAAGTAATTAATTTTGTGGACCTGGCAGCGTACTTGGAGCTTTAGTAGCGAGTGAAGTCCCACCTCTACTACTACTTTTGACTTCATTGAGATGTGGCTAGAGATCTACATCCTCGATTACAACTTCCACATGCACTTGAGTAGTGATATACTTGCAACTGTCTTCAAATAATCAATGAAATTATGTCATTCCATTAAAAATACATTTTAATGTTACAAAATACAACCCGCCATTTCATGTAGAGTTATAAATTAATTATAAAATAGTTTTTAAGTTACCATTTTACATAATATATTATGGAAGTCAATATTATCCTTTTAATATATAAAAACCATGTGTATTAAGAAAAATTCTATCTATACGACATTGTGATAACATAGTTATAAATAAAGTACTTATATG
Organism: Carya cathayensis; assembly: GCA_011037825.1. Lineage (NCBI taxonomy): Eukaryota > Viridiplantae > Streptophyta > Magnoliopsida > Fagales > Juglandaceae > Carya > Carya cathayensis. The sequence goes on from QGSO01000240.1 coordinate 1,170,593, forward strand.
ATATAATTTGATTATAAATAATAATTTTAAGATTTAAATATTAAAAATCAAAATAATATAAATGATGTAATCTATACATATTTAAAAATATAATAACTCATTAATTATTGATCCGTAGAAATTACAAAAGTTAAGGACCAAATTAAAGAGAAGGAAAAGAAACAGTAGACATAAACGACGAGTGTCATCAAGCTGGCAAATTCATATCATGCGCAATCTTCTTAATTTATCTAATTTCTTTGCAATATGCATGCCCCACCTTTAATTTTCAAATTAAGCTGTGTTTTTTTTTTTTTTTTTTTTGATAGAAAAGGATAAATTTCATTAACTTGTCAAATAAACAAATTACAATCAGGATGAATAAAAAACTCAACCACATCAGGTTCTAACTCTAAAGAACCCTTAGCAAGATCATGAGCAAAAACATTGCCAGCTCTTTTAACAAATTCAACCCGCCAATTACCAATGTTTGACAGTAGAGTCTTAGTAACATACCAACTCGATCAACTCTGTACCCTTGCTGCTGAAGTCCAAGAACAAATTGTTGTGAATCACCTTCCAGAATGACTGAATTTACTTCCAATTCAGTTGCCAAAACTGCTACAAATAAAGCTCCTTGAGATTCTGCTAGAAGAGGATCAAACAAGCTAGGCTTTGAGAACTTCTTGGTGGCTAAAACCCGACCCTAATGATTTCTAGCAACCAGACCATAAGCTGTGTTTGGTTAAAAATAATGAGACTATTTTATTATTATTTATAAATTATTTATTATTAGTATTTATTATTTTTTAATTCAGATATTCTAAAATCGCTTATAAACATAGTTTAAAGTCTTGTTTAGAATTTAGACTCAACTGAAATCAGTTCAGTTTAGTCAAATTTTAAATAACTGAAATCAATTCAGTTGAGTTAAATTTTAAATTAAATTTAATATCAAAACGCTCAATTTTTAATTACTAAACTCATATTAACTTAAAACCTCTTTACACATGAATCTACAATATTTTTTAACTTAATATCTTTTTAAAACTCACAATTTTTTTTAACTTTTTATAAATATATCTAAATATATTTTAATATTTAAATACATCTAAATCTATCTTAATAGACCTTACAAAACTCAATCTATCATCTTAATTTATTGCTATTCGTACAAAATTTAAGGTTGTGTTTGGACGTTGAATTGAGTTAAATTAAATTAAGAGGAAAGTTGAAAGTTAAATAAAATAGTGTTAAAATATTATTTTTTAATATTATTATTTTAAAATTTTAAATTATTTATTATATTTTATATTAAAATTTAAAAAAATTATATTAATTAGATAAGATGAGTTTGGATGAAAAACTGACCCCTCAGCTTAACTCCGTCTAAACGGGACCTTAAAAAGTAGCGCTGAAAGGTGGTGTGGACAAGTGTGTGACAGTAATGAAAAATGGCAGAGGTTGCTTTTTATTTTTGCAGAGAGTACTCATCAATGGCTAAAGGACTCAGATCGGTAGGCCCACCGAGTAGCCCGGACAAAACGGGTTACCACTGAATGCCCATTTCAGCATACCTCGGTGACTCGGTCACTGCTTTTGTCCTCTTCTCTAACTATCCTTCTGCCCACGTGCTTGCCTCTTCACGGCCATCAAGTGTCGACAACCTAGCTTGCACATTAATTTATCTGAACAAATTAAATGCTGAGAATGGAAAAACAATCGATCTTATGCTACAAATCCAAGAAGGAATGCGCTCTCATAATTCGCTTATTATTTGTACAACGGAAAGAACTAAATGTTGGTATATGGAGCCTAATTTTTTGATACTGTTTGTGACTCCAGCAACACTAAATATAAAGTTTACTTAATGTTTTGTGACAGATAACTTAAGTGAAATTTAAGTAGAGAGTTTGTTCGAGACTTACTTAACATATTACTCGATTGAATATCAAATAAAGAGTTCACTTGAGACACACTCGACATTCCGTTCTAACAAATAATGCAGAAAAGTAAAATTTATTATTTCTGCCGTGATACATTATAAATATATACTTATTGAACATTATAGCTGACTTAACTGTGTTAATTTTGCCCGAAAGTGTATTCTATTATTATTCAATATAAGAAAATCATATACAACTTTGTGGACATAGTCATAATGTTGAACTACGTTAATTTTATATCATGTGATTGATTTACATGTATTTGTCTCTTTACTTTTTTAACATAATTTTTCACAACATTAAACTGTTTATATAAACTAGCATCCAAAAACACAGACATGAGCTCATGAAGAGTACATAAAGTTTATGACCCGAGCAACAATAAACATAAAGTTTAGTTAATGTTTTGTGACAAATAACTCAAGCGAAATTTAAGTAGAGAGTTTGTTGGAAGCCTACTCGACATATTACTCGACTGAATATCAAACAGAGAGTTCACTCGAAATACACTCGACACTCCATTCTAACAAATAATGCAGAAATGTGAAATTTAATATTTCCGCCGTGATACATTATAAATATATACTTATTGAACATTATAGCTAACTTAACGGTGTTAATTTTGCCCGAAAGTGTATTTTATTATTATTCAATATAATAAAATCATATGCAACTTTGTGGACATAGTCATAATGTTGAACTAAGTTAATTTTATGTCATGTGATTGATTTACATGTATTTGTCTCTTTACTTTTTTGTCATAATTTTTCACAACATTAAACTACTTATATAAACTAGCATCCAAAAACACAAGACATGAGCTCATGCAGAGTACATTGATACACACACATTTTCACAATATATTATACAAAAATGTTGTAAGATGTGAGTATTTTTGTAAAATAATGTTACTTTTACTAAGTGTTTTACAAAAATACTCCTCATTTAACATATTATTTTAAAATGTATTGTGAAAAATATTGTGCATAAATTATTTTTCTATATATATATATGTATACATCCTCTCATGCTTTAACTTTAGTCGACGGAAAAACAGGATCAATCTCGTGCAAGAATTTGGAGACAAAATAAAGTTAGGATTGTTTGCCCGTTGGCTGGGCCAGTCAACAATGGACGTACGAGTCGTGTATCCAAACTTGCGTCTGCAGGAGAGTACGTAGGCTGCATGGTATCATTATCATCTTCCCTTTTTATGCGTAGCTTCAAACAGATCCGCCTTTATAATTTTACCCAAAAAGAAGTTAAAAAAGAGAAAAGTCTTATCTTATTATTATTTATCAATCTTGATCCTACTGCAGGCAGAAATAAATTCTGATATTGGAAAAAGCTAGCTGGATTTCAACGGTCCATATATATATCTAAGGTATGTGTCACGATGATCTTATCCAAGGACGTAGTGCATGGGATATTGTTGCCACTTTCCAGATCACTTTTTGGGAAGCCATAAACATGATATCTTTACCTTTTCTTCACAGCTGCGCGCATGTGTTTACAGGTCTTTAGTCGGGCATCTCTCTTTGGAGGGAGTCAGTAATTGGCCTTTCTCTGAATCTTTTGCCTTTCTGGCCGGAAAATTACTAAAATCTGATACCTTTTTCTTTTTGAAAACTACTTTATTATTCATTCTCTTTCTTCTATAATTCTTACGTTGATGGGTTCATTCAACACAGTTTTAATCATCCCGCTTCTACATCTATTACATGCAGACAAAATGATATGATGATTGCGTTCAAACAAAAGAAAGACTAGTATAATATATATATATATATATATTATATTTGCAGTTAGAGTGCAACCATCGCATACTTCTCTTTAAAAAAAAAATTAAATATAAAATTTACATCAAAAAATTTAAAATGATTTTTTTTACGTAGGATTTGGACATCCTAAGACTGTATATAACATTATTCACACAAACACACGCACATATATATATATATATGACCGAACCATTTGCCAGACCCACCTACGAGTCTCCTCTGGTTTCTTCAGAAAACATAAATTTAAGATCATTCATATAGAAAAATCTATACTAGGTTATGTATTTCGGAAGACAACAAATTATTATTCAGAGAATGCTTTATGTTCTAAAGAACCAATTGATATATATTGTTAAACAGTATACGAGTAATCTATTCAGGATAGAACCTGACCAAAGTCCAATATTAAGAGATCCAAGAATATATACATATCGAAAAAGTACATTAATCAACCCATTTAAGGTACTGATCATCAGATTTTTTCTAAGATCTGTTTTGTGAAGAGAGTCATGCTAGGTTGAACACGTTGGATGACATTATCCGGGTGGATTACAGTACTTTTGAGTAGGTTTTCAGGAAAGAGCACGATGAATCTCTTTTTGGCTGCAACCATAAGGAAGAATTTGCAATGATAGCAAAGATCCACGTGCAGTACCCATGGAGAGAGAAAGATGGAAATATCCATGGCCAAATCCGATAATGCAAGTGATATCATAATGTTTTGCTAATCATTATTAATAATTAATGTTTTGTTCTTGCAGTAACCAATCCTATAATTGTGTCTTTTGACTAATCTCTAACTTTGTCGCTTTGTGGTCGTACGTGCATATATAATAAATTCAAATGTATATAAATATGGCGCCATTACTAAATATAAAACACGAGTGACCTAATAATTAAATATAAAGTGCCCTAACAACGGCAGTGGCCTGGCCGGGGGGCACCTTTTTAAGCTGCGCTAGATATGTAGATTCTCACAAAATTGATCAAACAAAAGTACCACTTTCTTGACATTAGCCAGATGAAACAACGGCAATGGGTCCCTACAAAGGTAGCATCTTTCTCTTTTTTTTTTTTTTTTTTTGAGGGAGTTAGCATCTTTCTCTTGCTTGCTAGCCAAGTACTACTTTCGCATTTTTTGTAATTAACGTCCATGGATGCCCTTTTTTTTTAATATAAATATTATAAAAAATAAGTTTATAAATTAATATGACATAATATGATATGTTATATAGTAAAAGAATGTTATTCATCATTTTATATCATACATTTTATATATTTTAATATTATTTATTATTATTTTTATTAAACTAATTGAGTTGTTCTACTTATTGTGTATACAACACATATTTGTTATAAGAAAAATGAAAAAAAAAAATTAAGTAGGTCATGTGGTGTGTGAGGATGATGAGTAGAATTATTCTATATTGTAAATCTATTTTTATTGTAAAAGTATATGTAATATATTATATGAAGTCATATCAGTTTGTGAATTTATTTTTATATGGTATGTTTTTAGCACTTATAAAAAAAATATTAAATCAAATAATTCAAAAAAAAGACACAAACAATTATCAGGTGTAAGAGTAGACCAGTCAATGAATATTGAAAATTTAGCTCGGAAGTCTTATACAAATTCAATTCATTTAATGACATGGGATCTTGGACTCTATTTATTAGAGATTATGAGACATGTAGGTAATAGGTTGATGATCGAATGTGCATCTATTCTAAAGAAATGTGGGTTGCATTTTCTAAAGAAATTCAAATTCAAATTATAATCACTCTGTGTCTGGTTTTGAAATTCAGATTTTAGTTACAAGTTTGGACAGAAGATTTAGGGCTATTGAATTGCACTGATCGAGCACGAATTGCGGTCGTTGCTTTCTAGCTAGCTAGCTAGAAAATTCTTTTCATGCTTGGACAAAATCATCAGGATTTNTCGCATTTTTTGTAATTAACGTCCATGGATGCCATAAATTAATATGACATAATATGATATGTTATATAGTAAAAGAATGCTATTCATCATTTTATATAATATATTTTATATATTTTAATATTATTTATTATTATTTTATTTTTATTAAACTAATAGAGTTATTCTACTTATTGTGTATACACCACATATTTGTTATAAGAAAAATGAAAAAAAAAATTTTAAGTAGATCATGAAGTGTGTGAGGATGATGAGTAGAATTATTTTATATTGTAAATCTATTTTTATTGTAAAAGTATATATAATATATTATGTGAAGTCATACCAGTTTGTGAATTTATTTTTATATAGTATGTTTTTAGCATTTATAAAAAAAATATTAAATCAAATAATTCAAAAAAAGGACACAAACAATTATCAGGTGTAAGAGTAGACCAGTCAATGAATATTGAAAATTTAGCTCGGAAGTCTTATACAAATTCAATTCATTTAATGACATGGGATCTTGGACTCTATTTATTAGAGATTATGAGACATGTAGGTAATAGGTTGATGATCGAATGTGCATCTATTCTAAAGAAATGTGGGTTGCATTTTCTAAAGAAATTCAAATTCAAATTATAATCACTCTGTGTCTGGTTTTGAAATTCAGATTTTAGTTACAAGTTTGGAAAGAAGATTTAGGGCTATTGAATTGCACTGATCGAGCACGAATTGCGGTCGTTGCTTTCTAGCTAGCTAGCTAGAAAATTCTTTTCATGCTTGGACAAAATCATCAGGATTTGATTAATTAAATCTCTTTTGGCAATGTCAACCAAGGATGAGAACATGTTCTGCTTTATGGCCAAGTAGATGATGCGTGTTATTGTCTGTTCATGAAAAAAAAGAAGACGATGATGAGGTCCGGTTTTTTGTCTTGACAACAGCTAAACCGTGCAAAACAATTCTCCTTCTTGTTGTTTTGTTGTTAGCTATAGAGCCTAAACTTTCGACTGCTCAACTATAGCCTGCAGGTAAGGAATTTCTTGCAGCCAAACAGAAACTCTGTGTGGTACATAATTACGAGGGAAACAAATTAACGTTTAACTTTATATTTTTTCCACGTCTAATCCTTGTTTTTTTCTTCAGGAAAGAGTATAATGTTGTGAGAAACGAAGAAAGAAAAGTAAAGACAAGACAGAAAATCAATCACGTACAATACATAAAAATTTGTATCAGCTTATGATTTTATTATATTAAGAAAAAACAAAATATATTTTAAGGGTTAAATTATAATATTGTTTCAGATCTGTTATATTTTTTTATAATAAACATATATATATATATATATATAAGGCTGTATAGCGGAAATCTTAATTTTATAATCTTTGGATTATTCGCTCAAATAATTTTCGAGCGAACCTTTTGTCTGAAATTTGCTCGAATGTTCCATTGAATCCGATAATGCAAGTGATATCATAATGTTTTGCTAATCATTATTAATAATTAATGTTTTGTTCTTGCAGTAACCAATCCTATAATTGTGTCTTTTGACTAATCTCTAACTTTGTCGCTTTGTGGTCGTACGTGCATATATAATAAATTCAAATGTATATAAATATGGCGCCATTACTAAATATAAAACACGAGTGACCTAATAATTAAATATAAAGTGCCCTAACAACGGCAGTGGCCTGGCCGGGGGGCACCTTTTTAAGCTGCGCTAGATATGTAGATTCTCACAAAATTGATCAAACAAAAGTACCTACTTTCTTGACATTAGCCAGATGAAACAACGGCAATGGGTCCCTAAAAGGTTAGCATCTTTCTCTTGCGTGCTAGCCAAGTACTACTTTCGCATTTTTTGTAATTAACGTCCATGGATGCCATTTTAAATAATATATAAAAATAGTTATTTAATCATAATATGATATGTTATATAGTAAAAGAATGTCTATTCATCATTTTATATAATAATTTTATATATTTTAATATTATTTATTATTATTTTATTTTTATTAAACTAATAGAGTTGATTCTACTTATTGTGTATACAACACATATTTGTTATAAGAAAAATGAAAAAAAAAATTTAAGTAGGTCATGGGTGTGTGAGGATGATGAGTAGAATTATTTATATTGTAAATCTATTTTTATTGTAAAAGTATATTAATATATTATTGAAGTCATACAGTTTGTGAATTTATTTTTATATGGTATGTTTTTAGCATTTATAAAAAAAATATTAAATCAAATAATTCAAAAAAAGACACAAACAATTATCAGGTGTAAGAGTAGACCAGTCAATGAATATTGAAAATTTAGCTCGGAAGTCTTATACAAATTCAATTCATTTAATGACATGGGATCTTGGACTCTATTTATTAGAGATTATGAGACATGTAGGTAATAGGTTGATGATCGAATGTGCATCTATTCTAAAGAAATGTGGGTTGCATTTTCTAAAGAAATTCAAATTCAAATTATAATCACTCTGTGTCTGGTTTTGAAATTCAGATTTTAGTTACAAGTTTGGAAAGAAGATTTAGGGCTATTGAATTGCACTGATCGAGCACGAATTGCGGTCGTTGCTTTCTAGCTAGCTAGCTAGAAAATTCTTTTCATGCTTGGACAAAATCATCAGGATTTGATTAATTAAATCTCTTTTGGCAATGTCAACCAAGGATGAGAACATGTTCTGCTTTATGGCCAAGTAGATGATGCGTGTTATTGTCTGTTCATGAAAAAAAAGAAGACGATGATGAGGTCCGGTTTTTTGTCTTGACAACAGCTAAACCGTGCAAAACAATTCTCCTTCTTGTTGTTTTGTTGTTAGCTATAGAGCCTAAACTTTCGACTGCTCAACTATAGCCTGCAGGTAAGGAATTTCTTGCAGCCAAACAGAAACTCTGTGTGGTACATAATTACGAGGGAAACAAATTAACGTTTAACTTTATATTTTTTCCACGTCTAATCCTTGTTTTTTCTTCAGGAAAGAGTATAATGTTGTGAGAAACGAAGCAAGAAAAGTAAAGACAAGACAGAAAATCAATCACGTACAATACATAAAAATTTGTATCAGCTTATGATTTTATTATATTAAGAAAAAACAAAATATATTTTAAGGGTTAAATTATAATATTGTTTCAGATCTGTTATATTTTTTCATAATAAACATATATATATATATATATAAGGCTGTATAGCGGAAATCTTAATTTTATAATCTTTGGATTATTCGCTCAAATAATTTTCGAGCGAACCTTTTGTCTGAAATTTGCTCGAATGTTCATTGAATAAACTTTTTTATCTAAGTTTCGTTTAAGCGACTGTTACTCAAACTCTCTTCCGGTGATCCTCAAATCACAAATAAGTCAAAAATTTTTTCTGAAAGCCCCAACCTTATGAAAAGTCTATTAGAAAATCGTAACAGATCATTACTAAGGTTAAATTATAAATAAATATTGATTTTGATTTCAAATTTTATGCTTTTTAATTATATTTATAGATGTAATATATTTTAAATTGTTGTTCTTTTAAATATGTAAGATCACTTTAAAATGCATTACATTAACAAATACAATTGAAGATTAAGGACTCAATTTAATATAAAAAATTAAAATTACTCATAATTGTACATCTTAAAACCACCAAAATATTAAAAAACAAAACCTATAAAACTATGTTTAGTACCACCAAATTATTAAAAAAATATTTTTAATACCAAAAAATGCATATCCGACTTCTGTTTAATACCACCAAAATATGCATACCCCAATACCCCACTCTTGTTTAATCTGACCATCTAATCCAATCACTCGGACAGAACAGTACTGCTCCTGGAGCCCAGTAGGACTGTGAGAGTGGGACACCATTCTTATTTCCTACCGAATCATTTCTTCTTCCTAAATAATGCCTTTCGGATTTATTCATTTTTTTCCCAAACAGGAATCTGTACCTTTGAAATCTCTATCTCCCCACTCCAACGCTGAGGCCGAGGATTCTTTCCCCACACTCGAGTTTTCTGTTTACTCACGTGGTCCCCCAATCAGAAACCGACAGCTCACAAAAAAAGATTTTACTGTTAAAATAAAAAAGAGAAAAAAAGACAACGCAATGACTAAAGTTAACTTTGGCAGAGACCCCTCGACTTTTACGCGGGTGCTGCTGGCAGCTGCCCCCCTTACACACACTCTCTCTCTCTCTCTTCCTCCATCTCTCTGCACACACATACAGCCTTTCATCGTACGTTAGTCACGTCAGTCATCCCTCACGCTACCCGACGTTACTTTTCTCTGTCGCGTTATCGGCCGTCCACGTTTCCATCACTCCGATCCCATCGTCTCTCCCGACCCCCCTTCTCGTCGGGGGGAGGATGGACGTTCGGACCCCACCGAAGAGTCGCCAAAAGGAACGAGACCGGTCTTTGTCTCATCAGAGGCTGTCGGCTACTTAAATAAGGTTGCTTTTTACATTGCTAGTTGATCGTACGGTCAGGAACGGGACGGCCAGAACTGAATTATCGGTACCGACGTTTGTGCAAGTGTTGGTATACCGTGCACATCTTGGTGCATGCTTTTGACTGCTTTTTATTTATTTCGGTTTAAATAGACACTGAAGTTTCTTGTTAATGTTTATGAATCATGAATCTTGGCGGTCAAGCTTTCTGGGAATTATTTATTAATTTTGCAAAATTAAATAAAATGGAAATACAGTTCAGCGCGTACTGCCATTGCCAATTTGCTGGATCGTGCTTTTGAAAAAGAGCAGAAGAGGGGAGCAGCACGGCTGAGGAGGCCATTAATATAGCAGGTTACCTAGATTTATGACAACGGCTGTAAAGTTTTTGTGGTAGGTTAAGGTTAGGTTTGCTTGCTGCATATATAGGATGCCTACCTGGTTTGAGCGAGAGAGATTTTGATCAGGAGCTCGCTCATCATCCAGTCCGGCCCTAAACTTCACCGGCCAGTTTGGAGCATGCTGCTGATGCTTTTGTATATTTTTTTTTTTTTTTTTTTTTTTTAGCAACGTTATATGGGCAGAGACTTGCAGGAATGGGCCAGTACCGCTGCACTACATATCCAAAACTTCGTCTCTGACTCTCTAGATTGAGTCCAGTACTACTTACATTGTTAATTAATATCTCATCAGCTTTTTGTACTCTGGGCATTAAATTCAGCACCAAGCCCATTATTTTGACTGGATAATGCACACAATGACGACCCAAATAACTTCACATATTTGGATATGCAAAAATCTAATTACAAATATAATTATACATTAATTTATGTATTAATTTAATGTGATTGATTAAAAAATAAATTTTATTAAAAATAATATTAATTTAAATTTTCAGTATAAAGAAATCAGTATTGATATACAGATTAATACCTATTTTTACTTGTACTTAACAAAACTTTTGCATATCTACCCACCCATGATACCAAGAATCACACTGTCACCCACAACACGTCCAATCTCTCTCTTTTTTTTTTTAATCATCATCGATTAGTAAAAGCAACTGTACTAAAATACTTTTCCTCTCCTAGGGTTTCCTTCGTAGAGGTTCTTTTACTATCTAGTGCAGTTTGTCTCCGTTCCTTACCTGAAAATATGATTACGGAAGATGATTTTTCAGTTCTTTATACAAAGCTTTCTTTAAACGAGAAGGAAAGTGAAGATGTGATTATAGAACCAGAAAATTTGGAGGATGTGCTTCCTAGAGGAGGAAAGTGTTTGTTTATGAAACTCTTTACGGAAAAATACTTTAATTGGGAAGCGTTTAAGGGTACGATGTGGAAAGTATGGCGGACAGTCATGGGTGTTCGTTTTTGGGATCTTTCGGCAACGTCATTTCTTGTTGAGTTTGAGGATACCAGAGATAAAGAGAAGGTCTTGCGGGAGGGGCCATGGACATTTGATAAACATCTGGTATTGGTAGCAGAGGCGGATGGACGGCTTCAAGTGCAACAAATCAAGATGGAAACTGCTTCATTCTGGGTCAGACTCCATTACCTTCCTATTATGGCACGCAATGTGCATGCTGGCCAGAAACTTGGGGAAAAGATTGGGTATGTTGAAGAGGTGGACTTGGAGAATGGTGAAGTGGAATGGGTTGAGTATCTACAAGTGAGGGTCAATCTCAATGTACATGACCCCCTTTTACGAGGATCTAAGTTATCTATTGGAGGTGGTGAGTCTGTTTGGATTCGATTTTCCTATGAGCGATTGCCAAATTTTTGCTATTGGTGCGGAAGGATGGGCCATATAGATAAAGATTGCCATGGTAGGGAGGTCAGCTCTGGTATGGAAAATCAGGAGGATATTCAACCATACGGGGTGTGGTTACGGGCAGGAAGCTTTAGTGATAGGAAGAATCCAGCGTGGGGCCGACCTTCAGGGGTTATGAAGATGGATCCTGCAATAAGGACCTTTGTCCCGTCTAGTTTGTTGAAAGATTCTGGTCCAACGACAGAGAAAGAGTCCACTATGGCAGATGAACACTATTCGGACGGGGGTGGTTCCGATGATGGAGCAAACATAACGATTACAGAATCAATGGAAGGGAGTGTTGCGGAGAAGAGGGCTGATTTCCAGGAATGTTCGTTACACATTAACGCCATTCATGAGGGTGAAACGGAAACGTTATCAATGGAAAGAGAGGATGGTGTGAAGGGGGTAATGAAGGAGGCAGATGGGTTTAATGGAGAGGCTTTTGAGAATGGGCTTTTTGAGGTCCAGGTTAAATCTGGGCCTAAGCTCATGGAGAGCCATGAATTGCTGAGGAAGCCTGATCCATCGGGTGCACGTAGATGGCGTCGTAGAGCGTCGTTTAACACTGAAACGACCAGCCCTAATTTTTCATGTGAAATTGCGATTCTAGAAGACACGAAGAAGCGAAAACAGAGGAATGCTAAGGCAGAAGCTGTTCGGCAGGTGAGGAGGAAGAATGATCTAGATAGGAGTGAGGATGTTCTTGGTTCCGATAATGCAAAGGTGGCAGAAACTTCTATGCTATCGGCGGTGGCTATTGAACAGCACTGCCGGCAGCCATGAAAATTTTAGCTTGGAATGCCCGTGGGCTTGGGAACCCACGTGGCATTCATCACCTCTGCGATTTGATGAAGAGGGAAGCGCCTGATGTATTGTTTCTTCAAGAGACTAGACTCAGTGTACGAGATGCTGAAAATTGTAAGTATACACTTGGCTTTTCAAATTTTTTAGCAGTGTGTGCAACAGGTAGAAAAGGGGGTATCGCTTTATATTGGGGAAGGGATGTAGTTCTTTCAATTGTTAACTACTCTTCATGTCATATTGATGTTGTAGTTAGTAATGATACGGTTGTTGGGGGTTCTTGGCATTTAACGGCTATTTATGGGTTTCCTGAAACTCATATGAGATTAGGACTTGGGCCCTCCTTAGGAGTCTTAGACGTTCGAATGGGGAGGCTTGGTTAGTTATGGGCGATTTGAATGAAACAATGTTCCACCATGAAAAATAGGGGGGATTCCCCATGTCGGAAAGTCAACTTGCTGCCTTTCGGGATGTTGTGGAGGATTGTGAGTTACGTGATTTGGGGTTCAATAGCTATAAATTTACGTGGTTAAATAGAAGGGAAGGTCACTCCTGTGTTAACGAACGTTTAGATAGGTTCCTTGCCAATTCAACTTGGTGGAATTTTTATCCGAATGCAAAGGTTGTTCACGGGCTTGTGGCTTATTAAGATAATTTACCAATTTGGATAGAACTGGAGGGTGAGGCTGAGAGTTTGATTAAAAAGAAAAAACTTTTTCGGTTTGAGGAAATGTGGGTTGGAAGTATAGAGTGCGAAGCCATCATTAAAGACCAATGGAGGATGGGTAATGCTCAATCAAAAATGGAGGATGTAGAGGGGATGATTCGGGAGAGTGAAGTAAAGTTACAGTTATGGAACAGAAACAGCTTTGGGAATGTCCAGAAAAAGCTTCAACAAGCCAACTTGCAATTGAAACGTGTTTATGAGGATGATCGTGGGCCTGATATTTCAGCTTTAAATGTTGNCAGGAGTGACCTTCCCTTCTATTTGACCACGTAAATTTATAGCTATTGAACCCCAAATCACGTAACTCACAATCCTCCACAACATCCCAAAAGGCATACGTGATTTGGGGTTCAATAGCTATAAATTTACGTGGTCAAATAGAAGGGAAGGTCACTCCTGTTTTAACGAACGTTTAGATAGGTTCCTTGCCAATTCAACTTGGTGGAATTTTTATCCGAATGCAAAGGTTGTTCACGGGCTTATGGCTTATTCAGATAATTTACCAATTTGGATAGAACTGGAGGGTGAGGCTGAGAGTTTGATTAAAAAGAAAAAACTTTTTCGGTTTGAGGAAATGTGGGTTGGAAGTATAGAGTGCGAAGCCATCATTAAAGACCAATGGAGGATGGGTAATGCTCAATCAAAAATGGAGGATGTAGAGGGGATGATTCGGGAGAGTGGAGTAAAGTTATAGTTATGGAACATAAACAGCTTTGGGAATGTCTAGAAAAAACTTCGACAAGCCAACTTGCAATTGAAACGTGTTTATGAGGATGATCGTGGGCTTGATATTTTAGCTTTAAATGTTGCTAGAAATGAGGTTCAGATTTGGATGGAGAGGGATGAAGTGATGTGGAGATAGCGTTCTAAGGTTTTATGGTTAAAAGAAGGGGATCAAAATTCAAGGTACTTCCATATGAAAGTATCTCAAAGGAGGAAAAAGAATAGATTGAAAAGAATTCAGGATGAGCAAGGGCAGTGGCAGTGGCATGAGAAGATTAGCATGGATAATGTAATTCTTGATTACTTTAGAGAGTTGTTTACTTCTTCAAGTTCAAATGATTCTCTAGAGTTTCCGCATGTTTTAAGGGGAAGAGTTACTCCACATATGAATGATGATCTAAGAAGAGCATATACTGAAGAGGAGGTTAAGGTAGCATTACAGCAGATGCATCCTTCTAAGGCTCCGGGTCCGGATGGCATGTCGCCAATTTTTTTCCAAAAATATTGGCATGTGGTGGGCGGATCAGTGACTGCGGCAGTATTGAATGCCCTCAATTCAGGTTCTTTTCCATCTTCTCTTAATCATACCTTTATTTCTTTGATTCCAAAGAAAAAGTCTCCATCTAGAGTTACGGATTATAGGCCGATTAGTTTATGTAATGTGGCCTATAAATTGATTGCTAAAGTCATTGCAAATAAGCTGAAATTGGTTTTGCCTAGTATTAGTGGGGAATGTCAAAGTGCATTTGTGTCGAAGCGTTTAATTACTGATAATGTTCTCATAGCTTATGAATTAATTCATTACTTGAGGCAAAAGAGGACAGGCAAGCAGGGCTTTATGTCTTTGAAATTAGATATGAGTAAAACGTATGATCGGGTAGAGTGGGGTTTTTTGAAATCTATCATGGAGGTGTTGGGTTTTAATGATGAGTTTGTTAAGCTGATTATGTTGTGTGTTAGTTTGGTTTCCTTTTCTGTGCTAATTAATGGTGAACCTAAGGGGCCTATTACCCCTTCTAGAGGACTTAGACAGGGGGATCCATTGTCCCCCTATCTTTTTCTCTTATGCTCTGAGGGATTAACCACTTTATTAAAGGAAGCTGGACTGAGGAAGCAACTTTCAGGAGTTAAAATTTGTAGAGGGGCCCCGAATATCACTCACTTACTGTTTGCGGATGATAGCTTGATGTTTTGTAAGGTTGAGTCAAAAGAGAATAGGAGGATTCAAGCAATTCTAGAAAAATATGAGGCAGTTTCTGGTCAACGAATAAATAAAGAGAAAACAGCAATGGTGTTCAGTGGAAATGTGCCAAGTGAAACACGAGAAGAGATTAAAAATTTATGGGGTAATTCTGAAATTCAGCAGTATGACAAGTATCTTGTTACCACCTTTAGTGGGAAGATCCAAAAACTGAGCTTTTCAAGTCATTAAACATAGAGTATGGCAGAAATTGCAAACTTGGAAAGAAAAGTTGCTTTCTCAAGGGGGAAAGGAAATCTTGTTAAAGGCAGTGGTGCTTTCAATTCCATCATCCTCTATGAGTTGTTTTCTTCTTCCATCAAGTTTATGTGATGAGTTGGAGGCCATGGTGGGGTCAAAAAGATAATGAGAGGAAAATACATTGGTTGAGTTGGAATAAAATGTGTGTTACTAAAGCTTGGGGAGGTTTGGGTTTCAAGAAGTTGAGAATTCACAATTTGGCGATGTTAGCGAAACAAGGGTGGAGGTTGCTCCAAGATAAGAATTCTTTACTTCATAGGTTGCTAAAGCCTAAGTATTTTCCTTCTTCAAATTTTTTGACAGCTAGTTTAGGTAGGTCTCCTTCTTATTCTTGGAGAGGGATTTGGGAAGCAAGAAAATGGGCAGTAGCTGGTTGCAGATGGAGGATTGGAGACGGAAATTCTGTTAATATTTGGATTGATAAATTGATTCCAGGTCATAACTCTTTGGTGAAGGAAGGGGTTGAGATAAGAGAGAGAATTGAACTGGACTATGTAAACACCTTATTTTCTGAAAATTCTAGATTATGGGGCATGGAAAAACTTAGAGTTCTCTTTAATCCAAGAATAGTAATGGATATTTTGAAAATGACCTTTGGTGCTGTGAATGATAGAGATAAAAGGGTCTGTGATTTTGAAAGAAGTGGTTTATTTAGTGTCAAAAGTTGCTACCGATTCATTATGGAAAGTCAAGGTCCTCATGAAGCTGAATCCTCAACTACTAGTGATCATAGACTGGTTTGGAAACATATTTGGAAGATGCCAGTTTCTAACAAGATAAAAATATTTGCTTGGCGTGCTTGCAAGGATGGATTGCCTACAAAGACAAATTTATTATTGAAACATGTTCGTAATTAATGAAATCTGTAGCTTTTGTAATGAAAAAGAAGAAGGAATTTTTCATGCTTTGGTGGGCTGTAAGTTTTTGGAAGGATCTTGGCTGAAAGTATTACCTATACTGATTCCAGAATCTTATTCAAATGTTATAGAAATAGCTTTCAAATTTTGCAAGGCTAATCTTTGGGAAAGTTTATCTATTTTCTTCACTGTGGCATGGGGTTTTTGGTATAGGCAAAATAAACTTTTTCTTGATCAGATTGCTATTTCTCCTCACAATGTAGCTGAGCATGCATTATCTTTGTTAAAGAATTTTAAAGATGTGTATAAGAAGAATAGAAGGCAAGTGCAAGACTTTTACAAATGGAAGATGCCTCAAGGGGACTTTCTAAAGTTGAATGTGGATGGATCATTATGTGTAGAAGCTGGACAAGCAGGAGCTAGAGCCATTCTGCGAGATAGCATGGGAATAACTTTGTTGGCAGCATCCATACCAGAAGCGGTTGTTGATGAGGTTGAACACATTGAACTACTAGCTATTCTCCGTGGATTGCAACTTTGTGCAGGTATGGGTATTCACCATATCCAAGTAGAAAGTGATTGCCTAATGGTGATTGCAGCTTTAAATCAAGATAGCATGTCCAACTCTTTGTTTGGTGGGATTTATTATGAGATTAAACAGTTGTCTTCTTTATTTGGGGAATGTTTGTTTACACATATTTATAGGGAAGCTAATTTGCCTGCTCATTCATTAGCTCAATATGGTAGGAATATTGAAAGTATTACCACGTGGTGGGATTGTATTCCGGACTTTTTATCTCAATCTTTATGGTTTGATTTATGTCTGTAATCTTTTTATTTTTATTAATGAAGTTTGAAGTTAGAATATATAAAAAAAAGGAGCAACTGTACTGATTATTTGTTACGACATTTTGACTCATTTTAATAAAAAATATCAATTTTATAGTAAATAAATGACAGTAAATAAGCATATATATTTTTTTATAACAATTTATATATCTACTCAGCATGTCATTAATTAGGTATTTAATTAAAAGTCATAATTACGAGTTCAAAGGAAGTAATTAACTTGCTTCTCCGCAGCTTTTACGTCGACGTTACAATCTTTCGTGCTTATTAGACAGTTTGAATGGACATGATCGATATTGCTTTGTTGAAACGAAACGAAAAATATAAAGGAGGCATATGGATTTAACGAAAATGATGGATTGTCCAACTAGTTCTCAAATCGTGCAAGCTTCAACAAGATTAATGCTGAGGTTGACGCTTTGCATGATTATTCTAGCAACTAGCTAGCTAGTTTATCATTAGAGATTGAGATTGAAAAAATGCAATATAAAAAAGACATTTGCGTCAATTAAAAAAATTTTAAATTTTTTTTCTATCGTACTTGCATTGAACTGCTTTCTAGAAGTAGTCCACTAGTCCATACCATTAACATAGAACATGTCAGCTCAGCATCATGAAACCCAAATCCCCTGGCATTAGAAGATGTAAGAGAGAATATTATTGCTGTATGAGTTTGTGCGGTTATGCCAAGAAACACGTGTTATTAAAATTTAGTTGTTGAGTGACGGAGGTTATTATAAGGACAAAAATGTAGCTTAATTGAGGATTGATGGATGGATCCATCCGGGTGGTGATAGCTATCGTAGATCGAATGTTAACATGGATACGTATAGTATAGCAATTTTTCTTTGCTCTCGATCGACTCAAGTTCGCATTAATCTATAATAATTTTTTTTTTAATCTGTTCTAATTTAAGGATAATGATATGTAAAGAGATAGACAAAATACGTAGAGATAGACAGAGTACGTGGATCTTATAATATTTCTGATTGTCCTTAGGAGACACTTTATTTATTTTTTAAATGTGAAATATGTATCATTATAATCTCAAATCATTACAAACTTTTTCATTTACAATTAACTGATAAATTTCTTGAGGTCCTTCTTCAATCCAACAAAAGTCTCCCTCATTATGCAAGGCCGTCTTAGCTAGAATCTATGCTACAACATTTCCTTCTCTGTGTATAAAAACCAGAGACCATTGCATACATGATAACAACATTCTCTTCAAATCCTCCACCATTTGTCCATTCTCCAACTCATCCATCTCATTAGATAGAACAACCTCAATTACTCCTTTCGCATCCCTTTCAAAAATTACATCTCGAAACTCCAGCTCCTTACACAATTCCATTGACCTTAAGAGGGCATAACACTCATTAATGGAAGATGATACAACAAGCCTTTTTTAGGAACACAAAGCAGCCATTATATCACCATCGTTATTTCTAACTAAAATTGCTAGCCCCAATCTCAGGTTATTTGTGTCTAAAGCAACATCAAAATTCACTTTACATTTATTGCCTTTAGGTCTCTGCCAACCTTGACCTCTTCTCACCAATCCACGCTGATTCTGCCTTTCACCCTACCTCTGGTTTGCCTCGTGAAAATAATCTAATCTAGTCACTGCATATTTCATCACAAGCTTGCATGGGCTAGAAAATTTTTCTTTAAATATAAATTCATTTCTCCTCCCCCATATTCTTCTTATAACAGCTACAGATTTTTCCAAACTTTCCTTTGGAAGCCTTTTACACATATCCAACCACAAGTATTCCAAATCAAGCACATCAGTCTTCCATTTCCTTACCGAGCTCTCGTTATCTGCCCATACATCAAAACAACAAGACAGCAACATAAAACATGGATTACATTTTCCTCCTCTTTGACACAATGGACATAAGGGGTCATTTATAATTCTTCTTCTGCACAGACTAGCTCTTATAGGTAGGATATTATTTGTAGCTTTCCATATAAAATGCTTATACCCACCAGGAACATCCAAGGTCCATATCTGCTTCCACTGGTCTACATCTTTTCCATCATGAGAAACCTTCCCTCCACTCTCTTTTCTTCTCTGAAGATCAGCATTGTAGGGACTT
The DNA here is from genome assembly GCA_011037825.1 of Carya cathayensis. Classification (NCBI taxonomy): domain Eukaryota; kingdom Viridiplantae; phylum Streptophyta; class Magnoliopsida; order Fagales; family Juglandaceae; genus Carya; species Carya cathayensis. The sequence continues at coordinate 1,190,050 of QGSO01000240.1, forward strand.
CTAACTGTGAATTTACCATGCTTAGTAATGCCCCAGTATTGTCTAGCATCTGCCCCCAAAATACTAATAGGGATGGAACATACTAACTCAGCCTCATTTCTGTGAAATACATTTTCAATCAGCTCCACCTTCCATTCCTTCCTCATTTCATCAATTAAATCATAAACCTTTGTATCAACCATGAGAATTTTGATGGGAGATTGAACACAATAAGAAGTTGGTGAAGAGAGCCATTTCTGACCCCATATCTTTATATCTTTACCATTCCCCATTCTCTACCTCAACCCTATCTTAACAACATCCCTTACTGACCAAATACTCTTCCATATTAGTGATGGAGAATTACCCATCTTGGCATCAATGAACTAGTAAGCTTTTAGATACTTTTCTTTATATATTCTGGCAACAAGTGAATATGGTTTTGCATCAACCTCCACCCTTGTTTAGCTAGCATCGTTCTATTGAAGCATTCCATGTTTTTGAATCCCAGTCCACCCTCAGCTTTTGAGCACTACTCTTCCTAACTCCACCAATGGATTCCAGCTTCTTTCTTATTTTGCCTCCACCAAAATCTCGATAGCATGGCTTCTAGGTCCCTATATAGCTTTTTTGGCAATTTAAAGACACTCATAGAGTAAGTAGGGATAGCTTGCAAAATAGCCTTAATAAGTATTTCCTTGCCTACTCTTGAGAGGAAGTTATTTTTTCCAATTTTGTATCTTCTACCACACCCTCTCTTTTATTCATCTAAAAGTACTATATTTTACCCTTCCCATTATTGCTGGAAGCCCCAAATATCTCTCATAGTTATCACACACAATAGCACCTGCTTCCCTATAAATCTTACTCGTTATATCCTCATTGGTGTTTAAGCTAAACATAATTGAAGTCTTCTGTTTGTTTAGGGTCTGTCTAAAGGCTTTCTTATATCTGCAGATTGCATAGGATAGAATGAATTTTCTCCCACTTCTCATACTTTGCTCTATTAAATATTACACAGTCATTAGCAAACATCAAGTGGTTATTTTTTGTTCCCCCTCTAGCCATAACAACTCCCCTTATTTCTCCCCTCAATTCAGCACGTCTCAGTAACTAACTCAACCCTTCTGCACAGATTATGAATAGGTAAGGAGACAGTGGGTCTCCTTGCCTCAAACCTCTTGAGGGGTATATCTTCTTCCCTGGTTTCCCATTTAATAATACTGAATAACTCACATAGCACACACACTCCATGATCAAACTGGTTAGCCTCTCCCCAAAACCAATTCTTCTCAACATGGCTTCTAAAAAAGGCCATTTAACCCTATTGTAGGCTTTGACCATATCCAGCTTAATAGCCATACTACCAATCTTCCATTTATGTTTTGACTTCATAGAGTGCAGTAGCTTATAGGCTATCATTATCTTATCAGTAATAAGCCTCCCGGGAATGAAGGCACTCTACTTAGAGGAAATGATGTCATGTAATACCCATTTGACTCTATTTGCTAATACTTTAGACATCAGTTTATAGAGGAAATTGCAGAGGCTTATGGGTCTATAATCCTTCACTGAGATAGGGGAACTCACCTTTGGTATTAAGGCCAAGTACATATGATTTAACTATCTATCCATTTTCTTTCCATTCAGAAACTCTAGAACAACCTTGCTAGTCTCTCTTCCCACAATCCCCCAATAATTTTTATAAAAACTTGCACCAAATCCATCAGGACCAAGGGACTTGAGAACTGACATCTCTTTTAGAGCACTTTCCACTTCCTCCACAGTGAAATCTCTTTCTATCCTTTGCTTCATCTCTTTAGTAATTCTTGTCTCAGTACACATTACACATTCATCAACTTGTTCTTTTGTGGGATAAAAAGATGTATAGATTCCTAAGTAATAGTTCCAAAAAGCATCTGCAATTGCCTTTGGCTTATATACTAGCTTCTCTTGTGAATTTTTGATCTTCCCTATGAAATTCTTTTTCTTCCTTTGATTTGCACATGCATGAAAAACATTGGTATTTCTATTATCTTGTTGAAACTAGTGTCTTTTTGCCCTCTACTTCCATCTTAGGTTTTCTTGGTCCAGTAAAACATCAAGTTCCTTCCTTTTTTTTTTTTTAATTTATAAATTTATCTCCTCCATATTTTCGAGACATTCAAACTCTTGCAGAAGCTTTAATTGATTAGATTTCTTAGTGATAGCCCTCCCTCTCTCCTTTATTAAGTTTATACTCCATTGGCTCAAAGCACTCCTACTTCCAGATAAAAGTGTCTGAACCCTGGTTAGTGAGCCCTCTAAACCACGATCCCTCCTCCATTCCCCCTCAATGAGTTTTTTGCAGTACCCCTCATCTAGATTCCAACTTATGTCATACTTAAAAAAATTGCTCTTACATTTGTCCCTCACCTCCCATCTGTCTTTGCTTGAATTAATCAAGATTAGATTATGATCAGAACACACTGTCACCAAGACATCTACTTTTACATTAGAAGCCCAACTCAAACAATAGTGATTTGCTACAGCTCGATCCAACCTTTCGCTAACAAAAGATTCATCCAAATGGCCATTACACCAAGTGAACTTATTTCCATTCCACCCTAAATCATAAAGATTTCCCCACTCCAAATCTCTCCTAAGTACTGGTTCATCTGCTCTTCATTTCTCTTTCTTCCCCCTTGTTTTTATCATGGCTTACAATCTCATTAAAGTCACCAACAACACACCATCCAATCTCAGCACCAGGTTTAAAAGAGGATAGAAGTTCTCATGATTCTCTTCTCTTATAAGTGTAAGGATTCCCATAGAAAGCAGTCAGTAGCCATTTTGGCCTTTCTCCATCTTCTTCAATCCAGGTATTTATATGCCTTTGGGAATAGTTAATTAACTCAACCATATTCTCATTTCTCCACATCATGATCAACCCACCACTCAAACCAATCGGTTCCACTACCACACACCATTCAAATCCCAATCTTCTTTGTATTCCATTGACTCTACTCTCTTTTAATTTCATTTCTATAAGAAAAGCTACATCTGACCTCTTCTCCTTACTAGTAAGCAAAGGAATTGAACTGTTCAAGGGTTGCCAAGCCCCTAACAGTTCTAACTTAAGGTTTTCATTGCTTTTGGTGGGACTGCCTAATAGCTTGCTAATTCATATGATTTATTTTCATCCTTCTTTTCCCTCTCCTTTTCACATTTCTTTGACCCCACAACCTCCTTATCCTTGGGTTCCCCATTATTCAAAACTCTTTTCTTCAAGAAACATATTGTTGAGGGCTTTTTAGACATACATTTCTCTCTAGCTCTGCGCTTTCATTTGCCTTTGTTTATTATATTCTTCTCCCCCATGCCATCTTCAAAGGTATCGATTCTTGCTCTTCTTTTTGTACTAACAATTCCCTCTCTATTTTCCTTGCCAGCCGGCACCGCATAATTTGTACCAGGCCCATGGGCCTCTTGAATGCCCAAATTGGGCTCAGCTACCTCCCCGCCCATCCCTTGGTCTACTACTTCCCGCCTTTCACCCCTTTCTCCGTGCACCTTCTCCCCATCACCTTCACTGCTACTCACCTTTCCTCCCTCCCCCAAGCCTTCTCTAGGTTCCAAACCATATTTGGGCCACCCTCCACCACATTTTTCCTCTCCTTCCTCCCCCCCCCAAGAGTGTCTATCCTCTATCTCCTCCTCCATCTCTCTATCCACCAAACCTCCCTTCTTCGAGATTTCTTTTTTTGTAAAATTATTCTAATTTTGTGAATAATTCTTGACATGTTTAGGGATACGTTGCCAAGCACCACCCCTTGTGTTCTTTTCAGCTTGGAGTCACGCTCCAAATTGAGACCCCTCATCCTTTGTCCCTCCTCCTCCCTTGCAGAGGGGCAAAACTAAGGGTGAAAACCGATCTCATCGGCACGGTTTTTGGGTAAAATCGATGCCAACCGACGATGTGAGATTTGCTGGAGCAACCGACCGTAACTGGTCAATGGGGAGGAGGAAAATTGTCCATATCTACTCCGGCGGTTCTCTGGCAGTTCATGGTCGATTGTCGGTTCCCCTAACACCGCTGGTTCTCTGAGAAAGTAGAGAGAGAGAGAGTTACAGAGGAGAGAGAGAGAGAGAGAGAGAGAGAGAGAGAGAGAGAGAGAGAGAGAGAGAGAGTGAGTGAGTGAGAGTGAGAGAGTGAGAGTGAGTGAGAAACTTAGAATCGGGGAAGAAGAAGAAGAAGGAGGAAGAAGAAGAAGATCTAAACGACGCCGTTTGGTGCTAAATTCAATGGCGTTGTTCTACTTATTATTATTTTTCGTTTCTCATAGATAAAACAACGTCGTTCCACTTAAACATTTTAAGTGGAACGGCGTTGTTTTATATAGGTATAAATTAAAAAATATATATGTATATGCAGTCGGCCGGTTCAGCGGTTTGAGCCAGCCTCAAACCGCGACCGAATCGACGGACGTCGGTTTTGTTAAATCTCTGCCGCCCGCCGACTGGTTCCCTGGCGGTTCCGGCCGGTTCTGGACTCCAGCAGCCGGTCTGTGTCGGTCACGACCGGTTCGTCGATTTCTTGTACACCCCTAGGAAAAACATCAAGCAAGTGAGGAGCAAGGGTCATATCTATTGATACTTGCAACCCTCTCCTAGTTTTCCATTCCCCTCCACCAACAATTACCAACAAAGTGTAAAAGGCCACATGTATCTCAAAATTACCTTCAATATGTCGTGCACTCGAATTTTGACAGAAACTAAATATGAAGATAAGGTAAATGTGCTTCAGAGCTTCATTGTAGTCCGGCTCGTGCATGAACATGCTTCCACCAATCAACCTCAAGATCAAGTTATTTGCAACCGCTGAATTTGCTAACCATTCCATCAAACTAGAGATAGTCGACTCCTTGTTATCGGGGCTGGAGAGATAGAGAGTGAGTAATTATCGGTTGGAGAGAGTTAGCTACATAGTCGTTGATCTCGTTGATGACGAGCTGGTAGCTGCTGGGGGTAATGTAAGAGTAGTAGACGAGGTAGTCGCGCTCTATAGCTTCATCGAAAAAGACATTGGGGACCATAACGGCATTGAATGAGAGAACCGAAGGACCAGATTGAGGAAGAATCGAGTGTGGATTCATGTGAAATTGTGGTCGTCGATCACTATACTCACTGTGTACCCGTCCTTTGCTTCTTTGAGCTTAGCCGCATCAAACGCCATTGCTTCCTCATGGATTGGGAATTTTTAGATCTCACTAGCCTGCTTGGCTATCTTGGAGACAAGGTTGGATTTCTTGGCTAGATCCATCATTGCTGCCTTTTCTTTTCCCTTCTCCACGAGTATATCTTCATTCTTTGCTCCATTTTCTTCTGTCGTCGTAGTTTCCTTCCTTTCTGTGAATTCTTTTTAGACCCTTGCTCCTCACTTGCTTGATGTTTTTCCTAGGGGTGTACAAGAAATCGACGAACCGGTCGTGACCGACACAGACCGGCTGCTGGAGTCCAGAACCGGCCGGAACCGCCAGGGAACCAGTCGGCGGGCGGCAGAGATTTAACAAAACCGACGTCCGTCGATTCGGTCGCGGTTTGAGGCTGGCTCAAACCGCTGAACCGGCCGACTGCATATACATATATATTTTTTAATTTATACCTATATAAAACAACGCCGTTCCACTTAAAATGTTTAAGTGGAACGACGTTGTTTTATCTATGAGAAACGAAAAATAATAATAAGTAGAACAACGCCATTGAATTTAGCACCAAACGGCGTCGTTTAGATCTTCTTCTTCTTCCTCCTTCTTCTTCTTCTTCCCCGATTCTAAGTTTCTCACTCACTCTCACTCTCTCACTCTCACTCACTCACTCTCTCTCTCTCTCTCTCTCTCTCTCTCTCTCTCTCTCTCTCTCTCTCTCTCCTCTGTAACTCTCTCTCTCTCTACTTTCTCAGAGAACCAGCGGTGTTAGGGGAACCGACAATCGACCATGAACTGCCAGAGAACCGCCGGAGTAGATATGGACAATTTTCCTCCTCCCCATTGACCAGTTACGGTCGGTTGCTCCAGCAAATCTCACATCGTCGGTTGGCATCGATTTTACCCAAAAACCGTGCCGATGAGATCGGTTTTCACCCTTAGTTTTGCCCCTCTGCAAGGGAGGAGGAGGGACAAAGGATGAGGGGTCTCAATTTGGAGCGTGACTCCAAGCTGAAAAGAACACAAGGGGTGGTGCTTGGCAACGTATCCCTAAACATGTCAAGAATTATTCACAAAATTAGAATAATTTTACAAAAAAAGAAATCTCGAAGAAGGGAGGTTTGGTGGATAGAGAGATGGAGGGGAAGATAGATGATAGCAACTCTTAGGGGGGGAGGAGGAAGGAGAGGAAAAATGTGGTGGAGGGTGGCCCAGATATGGTTTGGAACCTTGAGAAGGGTTGGGGGAGGGAGGAAAGGTGAGTAGCAGTGAAGGTGATAGGGAGAAGGTGCACGGAGAAAGGGGTGAAAGGCGGGAAGTAGTAGACCAAGGGATGGGTGGGGAGGTAGCTGAGCCCAGTTTGGGCATTCAAGAGGCCCATGGGCCTGGTACAAATTATGCGGTGCTGGCTGGGAAGGAAAATAGGGAGGGAATTGTTTATACAAAAAGAAGAGCAAGGATCGATACCTTTGAAGATGGCATGGGGGAGAAGAATATAATAAACAAAGGCAAATGAAAGTCGCAGAGCTAGAGAGAAATGTATGTCTAAAAAGCCCTCAACAATATGTTTCTTGAAGAAAAGAGTTTTGAATAATGGGGAACCCAAGGATAAGGAGGTTGTGGGGTCAAAGAAATGTGAAAAGGAGAGGGAAAAGAAGGATGAAAATAAATCATATGAATTAGCAAGCTATTAGGCAGTCCCACCAAAAGCAATGAAAACCTTAAGTTAGAACTGTTAGGGGCTTGGCAACCCTTGAACAGTTCAATTCCTTTGCTTACTAGTAAGGAGAAGAGGTCAGATGTAGCTTTTCTTATAGAAATGAAATTAAAAGAGAGTAGAGTCAATGGAATACAAAGAAGATTGGGATTTGAATGGTGTGTGGTAGTGGAACCGATTGGTTTGAGTGGTGGGTTGATCATGATGTGGAGAAATGAGAATATGGTTGAGTTAATTAACTATTCCCAAAGGCATATAAATACCTGGATTGAAGAAGATGGAGAAAGGCCAAAATGGCTACTGACTGCTTTCTATGGGAATCCTTACACTTATAAGAGAAGAGAATCATGAGAACTTCTATCCTCTTTTAAACCTGGTGCTGAGATTGGATGGTGTGTTGTTGGTGACTTTAATGAGATTGTAAGCCATGATAAAAACAAGGGGGAAGAAAGAGAAATGAAGAGCAGATGAACCAGTACTTAGGAGAGATTTGGAGTGGGGAAATCTTTATGATTTGGGGTGGAATGGAAATAAGTTCACTTGGTGTAATGGCCATTTGGATGAATCTTTTGTTAGCGAAAGGTTGGATCGAGCTGTAGCAAATCACTATTGTTTGAGTTGGGCTTCTAATGTAAAAGTAGATGTCTTGGTGACAGTGTGTTCTGATCATAATCTAATCTTGATTAATTCAAGCAAAGACAGATGGGAGGTGAGGGACAAATGTAAGAGCAATTTTTTTAAGTATGACATAAGTTGGAATCTAGATGAGGGGTACTGCAAAAAACTCATTGAGGGGGAATGGAGGAGGGATCGTGGTTTAGAGGGCTCACTAACCAGGGTTCAGACACTTTTATCTGGAAGTAGGAGTGCTTTGAGCCAATGGAGTAGAAACTTAATAAAGGAGAGAGGGAGGGCTATCACTAAGAAATCTGATCAATTGAAGCTTCTGCAAGAGTTTGAATGTCTCGAAAATATGGAGGAGATAAATTTATAAATTAAAAAAAAAAAAAGGAAGGAACTTGATGTTTTACTGGACCAAGAAAACCTAAGATGGAAGTAGAGGGCAAAAAGACACTAGTTTCAACAAGATAATAGAAATACCAATGTTTTTCATGCATGTGCAAATCAAAGGAAGAAAAAGAATTTCATAGGGAAGATCAAAAATTCACAAGAGAAGCTAGTATATAAGCCAAAGGCAATTGCAGATGCTTTTTGGAACTATTACTTAGGAATCTATACATCTTTTTATCCCACAAAAGAACAAGTTGATGAATGTGTAATGTGTACTGAGACAAGAATTACTAAAGAGATGAAGCAAAGGATAGAAAGAGATTTCACTGTGGAGGAAGTGGAAAGTGCTCTAAAAGAGATGTCAGTTCTCAAGTCCCTTGGTCCTGATGGATTTGGTGCAAGTTTTTATAAAAATTATTGGGGGATTGTGGGAAGAGAGACTAGCAAGGTTGTTCTAGAGTTTCTGAATGGAAAGAAAATGGATAGATAGTTAAATCATATGTACTTGGCCTTAATACCAAAGGTGAGTTCCCCTATCTCAGTGAAGGATTATAGACCCATAAGCCTCTGCAATTTCCTCTATAAACTGATGTCTAAAGTATTAGCAAATAGAGTCAAATGGGTATTACATGACATCATTTCCTCTAAGTAGAGTGCCTTCATTCCCGGGAGGCTTATTACTGATAAGATAATGATAGCCTATAAGCTACTGCACTCTATGAAGTCAAAACATAAATGGAAGATTGGTAGTATGGCTATTAAGCTGGATATGGTCAAAGCCTACAATAGGGTTAAATGGCCTTTTTTAGAAGCCATGTTGAGAAGAATTGGTTTTGGGGAGAGGCTAACCAGTTTGATCATGGAGTGTGTGTGCTATGTGAGTTATTCAGTATTATTAAATGGGAAACCAGGGAAGAAGATATACCCCTCAAGAGGTTTGAGGCAAGGAGACCCACTGTCTCCTTACCTATTCATAATTTGTTCAGAAGTGTTGAATTGAGGGGAGAAATAAGGGGAGTTGTTATGGCTAGAGGGGGAACAAAAAAATAACCACTTGATGTTTGCTAATGACTGTGTAATATTTAATAGAGCAAAGCATGACAAGTGGGAGAAAATTCATTCTATCCTATGCAGTCTGCAGATATAAGAAAGCCTTTAGACAAACCCTAACCAAACAAAAGACTTCAATTATGTTTAGCTTAAACACCAATGAAGATATAATAGGTAAGATTCATAGGGAAGCAAGTGCTATTGTTAAACCCAAGGTTTCAAGTTTCGTTTAATTATAAATCTACACATAGATTTTGATGATAACAAATGAATTCAAAGAATAAAGGAGTCTCAAGTTCAAGTTGTCCACCAATAAGTCAAGCACATCAAGAACAAGCATGAGCAAGAAGGAAACAAGTTCACATTAAAGTCATAGAGTAATGTTGTAAATCTCTTAAAAATTCAAAATTAGGATTAAGGCTCAAAATTAATATTTTATCATAAAACATTAAAATACATTTTCCACATGTGCATGAATATTTTGAAAATTAAATTTGAAAATTTTGAAAGATGATTGATTGTCATCTTTCACATGTGCATGACATGATTAAAGGTTTGAACTTTGAAAATATTAAAGATGATTGATTGTCATCTTTCACATTGCATGTTTTATTTGAATATTTTCAAAAGTGATTGATGCTTTTCTTGACTTATGCAAAAGGTAGATGTCTTTGTTTGAAAATTTTGAAAAGTAAAGTGTGCTCCTTTTGTCATATGCAAAAAGTAAAAGATTAGTTTGAAATTTTTGAAAAGTAAAGTATGCTCCTTTTGTCATATGCAAAAAGTAAAAAGATTAGGTTTGAAATTTTTGAAAAGTGAATGATGATTGTCTTTGACATGTGAATCTTTTTAAATTTGAATATGAAGTCTCATATGCCTATAAATAGATCATTTGAGAGCTTCACATTCACAACACCAAGAGCATACAACATTCATTCAAACTTTCATTCTCTCTTCTCTAACATTGAGCCTTAACCTTATTCATTTTGAGAGATATAGTTTGCACTATATTATTCTTATTTCACTCATNATATCTATTGATACTTGCAACCCTCTCCTAATTTTCCATTCCCCTCCACCAACAATTACCAACAAAGTGTAAAAGACCACATGTATCTCAAAATTACCTTCAATATGTTGTGCACTCGAATTTTGACAGAAACTAAATATGAAGATAAGGTAAATGTGCTTCAGAGCTTTATTGTAGTCCGACTCGTGCATGAACATGCTTCCACCAATCAACCTCAAGATCAAGTTATTTGCAACCGCCGAATCTGCTAACCATTCCATCAAACTAGAGATAGTCGACTCCTTGTTATCGGGGCTGGAGAGATAGAGAGAGTAATTTTATGCGTTGGAGAGAGTTAGCTACATAGTCGTTGATCTTGTTGATGACGAGCTGGCAGCTGCTGAGGGTAATGTAAGAGAAGTAGATGAGGCAGTCACGGTCCACAGCTTCATCGAAAAAGACATTGGGGACCATAACGACATTGAATGAGAGAACCAAAGAACCGGATCGAGGAAGAATCGAGTGTGGATTCATGCGAAACTTGTGGTCGTCGATCACTATACTCACCGTGTACCCGTCCTCTGCTTCTTTGAGCTTAGCCGCATTAGACGCCACTGCTTCCTCATGGATTGGGAATTTTTAGATCTCACTAGCATGCTTGGCTATCTTAGAGACAAGGTTGGATTTCTTGGCTAGATCCATCATTGCTGCCTTTTCTTTTCCCTTCTCCACGAGTACATCTTCATTCTTTGCTCCATTTTCTTCTGTCGTCGCAGTTTCCTTCCTTTCTATGAATTCTTTTGATTCGGATTTTTCACTCATCATATTAAGAAGAAGATAGCCATCGTCAAATACAGTCATCTTTATCAACATAACATCATCTTCTAAAAGAATTCCTCTGTATCTCACTTGTTGTTGCTCCAATCATTCTTGAAGTTCTTCATTACTCAACTCCATAGCAAGATACCTGGCTCTTGATACCACTTGTTATGAACCTAATTGGGAATTGGTTGTTTTGTGGATTATGGATGTAGGGCTGTAAATAGGAAATCAATGAAATGTAATAAAATGATTTAGGTATGGAAAAGAACAACGATTCAGATCCCAGATACAAGATAATTCTCCCACAAGGGCTCCCCACTACATATACTCGAGCCAACAACTCTACTCAACCATAACCAACTAAGGCTATGGACTAATTTCCTACTCCACTAACTAAGCCCATGGGCTACTAAACAAATTAACAACTCAAATACAGTAAAAAGTAACAACTGATTGGGTTCATTATAGAGTCAGATATTTTAGCACATTGAGTAGAGAACACAAATAGACTACTCATAGTAAACAGAAGAATCTAAATGATCCAACTACTATAATGGACCTGCAGTAGCCTTCAGTATATATAGATGAGATTTTGTGGACCATCACTGGCACCTTTTCATAAATTCCCTAGACCAATCAGCTTAAAAAGAAGTTAGTTTCTCGGCAGATGTTGTTCTAGATCAGCAATTTCGGTTCTTCATTCCCTGGAACAATATCTTATTTGAGGCAACCATTTTCTTTCGGTGAATATAGTCAAATGTGCTCGGGAAGAAGTTGGAGGGTGAGCACGCCGGTGGGAGAAAGAAAAGAAAATAGTGATATACCTGGTTCCCGATCATTCTGTCCAGCCACACTTTCCCGAATAAGCTTCTATCCTCTTTATCCTTCATCTTTTCCTCCAATCCATTTAGCTCAGTGATCATCGAGCTCTCCTCTTCCGTTAGCCATACATTTCCCCACTGTTCTTCCAGCCTCTCCATTCCAGTCTCGACATCAATGGAGCTTACAGTCATTTTCTTTCTAGAAGAATCTTTCCGTTACACACTTGGTGGGCGCACTAGAGAGAAAACTTCACCTCTATTTCCCTAGAGAGAAAAGAGAGAAGACTCACTCGAGGATTAATGAGCTTGTCCGTAGGAGACACTTGAAGAATACAAAATGTTTAATGAATATTAACGGAATTTGACAAAAATTTAAAAAAATAATAATTACGATGTCGGATTATGCCAAGATATAATCATTCTAGTTCGACATGTTTTTGTTTTGACGATGCTTTTGCCAAGCATAAAGTATAGTTAACTCTACGCTATGGGAATGCCTTACCTTGCCTTTATTTATGTTCACACTGCCGTATATAATTACAGCTCAAAGTGGGAAACTATATTCATAAGCCTCCATATTTAGTGTAACTTCTTCCCATTATTCCTACTCTTAATTAAATCTCTCGAGTTGGTTCCTTTTGGATTTGATGTAAAGCAAAGCCTCCTATTTAATTGCAGAACAAACAAATGTGAGTTTCTATTGGCTATTCTGAATCGAGGTCCCAATTGCATTAATCCTAAGCAACACAGCATTTGAGTTGTCATTAATGGTGCATCACTGCATGCGACTTTATGGGCTGGAGCCAGGTGGCATGCATATATGACACGCTACGCTGTAATCTACCAATAAAATCATGTTGAGTTTGTTTTATAAATTTGGAAATAATTCTAGTTGACCCTCCAAAGTTATGCACATTAAGTTACTTGTGAAAGAATGAAAGAATCCCACTAACTTTGCATATACGTAATGATAAATCACTCGCACATGCTCTCTGCCTGCGGTCCAGCTTTTGTGCAGAGTAACAAATCAAAGAACACATCTTAGATCTGTATAAATCAGAGCCCGAAAACGGAGAGAGGAAAAAAAAAAGGGAAAGAGGAGAAAATAAAAGTACCCTGAATTTGAATCAACATTGAATTCATTCACCCAAATGGAACATATTACAGACCGGAATTAGACCTTACACCATGTTGCTGAATAATGGCAGGCAGGGAGTTTTAGACATGCTGTTGAGAAGTACTCTTTTTAACAGTCAGGCTACCTGCAGAGCCATATTGATTCAATTCTTTTGAATTGGCATCGAGGTAGTGGAGGACTGTTACCATAAAGATTGAGGACATGAACATGGGTATTGGACCAAAAAACCACAGCAGCAAATTGAGAGCAAAATATAGAGCTCTAAGTCCTAGTGACCAAAGTTCACCTCCCCTTATGACAGCAATCTCCACACTACTCACAGGAACTTTATTGCTTGGGTTGCTAATCAGATAGCTAGCATGGACAAGGTGCCTTGCTGACTGAACAAAGCATGAAAAAGCAAGGAGGAAGCAGGTTAGGAGGCTTAAGTATTTGATGGAAATGGTAGATTGCCTCGTGTCTCCGTAGATAATTTCGCTTTGAAAGAGGTTGTTGGAAGAGTTTGCAATCCAGGCTCCAATCAGAGAGCAGAGAGTCAAAGAGATAGTTGCCAAGTAAATGGATGCAGTTGTATTGGAGCCGGTCACGGTCAGAGCTGTGCTGATCATATTATGCTTTTCCCTTTGCTGCAATTTCCAATGAAAAAGGTAAGCAAATCTGCTAAAATTATGTTTGTTAGAGAAGGAAAAAAGAAAAAGAAAGGATGAAAGGAGATCAGGGAGTGATACCGGCCTCCATTATACTTTCGACCCAAGCTCTCTTGTCATTGTTCTCATATCCCATGAATGTGGTGTGAGGCCTGTGAAGGTATCGGTAAAGGAGGAAGATGTGGTAAGTAAACATGATCAGCAACCCGCTAGGGACCAACACCAAATCAAGGTCCTCCTTTGGAAAACCCATGATTTTTCTTTCTTTGTGAGCTAACTGTTAACACCAAAGGAGGAGTTTGTGGGTTTTAATTTGGAGTAGTTGGGTCTCTGTTTATAAAACTTGTCCCAGAAGAGGATCCATGGTGTTTTGGATATCTTCAAACGCAAACCTTTGACTTCTCAAAGTTCGGCAGCAAGAACTAGTTACAAGCAGTCAAACTTTTCTAGTTCCACTTTATAATTTAAAAGAAAGTGGTGAACATGCAGTAAACAAACGACTAACAAGAAAGTATTATTGTAGTATTACTTGCAGGACAATGCTCAATGTCATGAAACCGAAGGATTTTAAAAATTTTAAACTTATAATCATGAAAGCTTAGTTAATATTAGTGAGATTATAATATAAACCTTCATTAACTAAGACTGATTAGGTTTGAGATCCTCTTCGATCGGTTGTCTTTCTGATTGCTTGATTAATTATACAAAAAGATCGATACAATATTAAGGGCCGTTTGGACATTTAGAGTATCTCGAAATTATGTAAGTAGAAATGAAATAGTAGTAAAATAGTTTGATTGAAGATTTTTTATTGGATTTTAAAAAATGAGAAAGAAAATATTATAAAGTTAAATAATATAATTTTATTTTAAAATTTGAAAAAGTTGTATTGATTTTTATGTTTTGTTTTAAAATTTATAAAAGTTATAATGATTAGGTAATAATTAGTTAAAAATGTTATGGAAAATTATTTTGTATTTGAGTGTTGTAAAAATAAAAAATTTTGAAATTTTTTAAAATTTCTCATATCATATCATCTCATCTACCAAACATAGCCTAAATGTTTACAAGGTGTGTACTTTGTTCGAAAGTGAGACACGTGATCATCCTTAACCAGGCTTGGGAAACCTTTGCTTGAGTAGCAATGTAACAACTTATATGTAAAAAACAAAGGAATACTAGTAAGAAAAATCTAGTTGCAAGCATAATTGTACATTAATATGTGTATCAATCTAATGTGATTGGTCAAAAAATAGATTTTATTAAAAACAGTGTTAATTTAAATTTTAAATATAAAGAAATCAATATTGATATGCAGATTAATATACAACTTTATTTATATATAGCAAAACTTATACTAATATACTACAAGTAATTGCACATGGAAGTATAAAATCTAAAAAAAAAATACGAAATTAATATATGGGGTTAGCTTTCACACGCAATATATTCAACAAGTTTTCTATATTTTGCTGGTCAACTGCAACTTAAATAATTTTTTTTTTCCTGGAAAGCAAGGCTAAAGCCTAGCATCAGTCAGTACTTGCGTAGAAAACTCAAACGGCTGCTACCCAACAAAATATGGGAAATGATTCACCACCAACCTATTTACAATTTATAAATAATTTTAAATATAATAATATTTTTATATTCTATTTAAACACATCAAATCATCAATAAAGTCAAAATAAAATTTAAAACATGTTATGAACCGACTTGTATGACTACATTTAGTTGTCATAATAGCCGTCATAATTGACCGTCTTTAACTGTCAATTATGACGGCCCGTAATCGTCATAATTGACCGTCCTTAACCGTCAATTTTGACTGCTCGTAGTCGTCATAATTGACCGTCTTTAGCCGTCAATTATGACGACTAAGACTTCATTTGTACTTCTATATATATGGGTATCCTTCAAGATTTTCATTATGGAATTCTAAAACGCTTCTCTCTCATGTTCAAGATCTCTCTCTCTTTCCTTATCTCTCTCTTTGTCTTTCGCTCTCTCTCTTTTCATTAGTTTTATAACATGTTATCAGCACAAGGTTCTGTTGATTCTGAAACTAGTGGTCTTCTCATTCAACACCAGGTTCTGTTGATTCTGAAGCTAATCGTCTTCTCATTCAAGTAAGTTTTTCAATATATTATTTGCAATCTTTAAGGTGAGTATTAAAGATTATATTTCTTTTTTTTTTTTTGAAAAAAACCTCAGTATCTTGTATTCATTCATCAGTAGTCAGAACAGTTTTGTCCTTGATTACATAGTATTGAATTCCTATAGGTCCCTCTTCTATCCATATTTTCTCCTCATTTACAGATAAAGAAAGTTTGGCAAGAAAATGTGCTACTCTATTACATTCTCTATAAGTATGTATAACCTTCCACGAAGATCTTCCCCTTAAGATATCTTTTACATCTTCCACCAGCTGGCCGTGCCATTCCTAATTAGTCTCAGGATCATTTACAGCCTTCACAACACTCAGTGCATCTCCTTCAAAAACCACCTCTGTCAGATTAAGATCTGCACATACCTGCATGGCACACCATAGTGCCTGTAATTCAGCTACCAAAGGACTCCTCACGTTCTTTTTCTGAGAGCATACTGACACCATAAGCTCCCCATTATCATTCCTTATCACTACCCCTACTCCCATTCTCCCTTCTTCTAACTTTAAAGCTGCGTCCCAATTAACTTTTAACTGACCAGATACAGGAGCTTTCCATCTACAAAGTTCTCATTGCCTTGTACCAGCCCTTTGACACTTATCATTCTGTATTTGAGCTTGTTTGAACTCAAATAAACTTTCTGTAGCTTGCCTAAAAATCTCATCAGGCCCTTCAAATTTATTCTCAAAAACAAAGAGATTTTGCCTTAACCATATTCTTCTCAAAACTACAGCCATTAGCTCCAGTTCCTTTTTCTGCATCTTTTCACACCAGTCATCCCATAATTCTTGCATATCCCTCTCAGTAGATGCCCATTTCTGAACTGGACTTGCATTGTCTGCCCATACATCCATAGCACCTCCACAGCTCCAAAGGGCATGTGTAACTGTTTCCTTTTGTGCCTTACACACTGGACAGAAAAAATCTTTTACAACCTTCCTACAAACCAAATTCCACTTTGTAGGTAAGCAATTATTCAATGCTTTCCACAAAAACATCTTAACTACTCCAGGGATGTTCAGTTTCCACATATTCTTCCAAATACCTGTTTCACCTTTTGATACCTCTCATTTTTCTTTGTTTTTTCCACTCATCTCCAAGTGATATGCACTTTTCACATCAAACTGCCCATTTTTTGTAGGAGCTCATATTAACTTATCTGGTTTACCTGAGGGACTGATTTATAAACTGCAGATAAGCTTCACCTCCTCTTCATCCAATATTTCTCTTATCATCTCCTCTTTCCATGTCTTGGTCACTCCATCTATGAGGTCTTTCACCTTTGCATCAGTTGGTAAAGAGTTTCTAGGAGATTGAATTTTGAAAGTAGATAGCTTTGGTATCCACCTATCACCCCATATGCTAATGTTTCCTCCATCACCAACTCTCCACACCAATCCCTCCTTAAGTAAATCCAAAGAGCCCCATAAACTTCTCCACATGGTAGAGGGCCTATAACCCAACTTTGCATCCAAGAAATTCCCATACCTGAAATACTTATCTTTTAAGATCCTTGCAGCCATAGATTGAGGATTTACAAGCACTTTCCAGCACTGTTTGGCCAAAAGAGCCTTGTTGAAGCTTTCAAGCTCTCGGAATCCCAACCCACCTCCATGTTTCCCAACCCCCATCTTTGCCCAGCTTCTCCATTGTATTTTACTGTCCTCTTTTTTATAGCCCCACCAAAACTTTGCCATCTGTGCTGCTATCTCCTTGCATAATTTCTTTGGAAGCTGGAACACACTCATATAGTATGTTGGAATGGATTGTATAACAACCTTTAATAAAACTTCCTTCCCTGATGGTGACAGAAACTGATTTTTCCAATTTTGAAGCTTTTTCCATACTTTATCTTTGATGGTTCTAAAAGAGTTGTACTTTGATCTACCAACTGTAATTGGCAAACCCAACTATTTTTCACAACAACTCTGTTGCCTAGCCCCCATCTCTCTTAACATCCCCTCCTTAACAGAGTCTTTGACTTTTGGACTGAAAAAAATTGTAGTTTTATGTTTATTAAGGCTCTGTCCTGATGCTGCTTCATAAATCTCAAGAATACCCATAATCTTCCTCCATTCCACCCAACTAGCCTTCCCAAAGATGATGCAATCATCTGCAAAGAGCAGATGGGTAACCCTTAAGCCTCCTCTTGCCACTGCCACACCTTTCAACTTTGATCTGCTTTCAGCCTTATTTAACAAAGCACTTAGTCCTTCAGCACACAATAGGAACAGATAAGGAGATAAGGGATCTCCCTGTCGTAGTCCTCTTGAGGGCACAATGGTCTCCCCTGGCTTGCCATTAACTAAAACAGCATATGTAACAGAAGATAAGCACTTCATTATCCATCCAATCCACCTTTCTCCAAAACCCATTTCCTTCATCATTTTCTCAAGATAACCCCATTCTACCCTATCATAGGCCTTTGAAATATCCAGTTTTAAGGCCATGCTCCCACCCTTGCTTTTTTGCCTTAAATTCATGGAATGAAGCACCTCATAGGCTGCAATCACATTATCTGAAATTAATCTCCCTGGGATGAAAGCACTTTGACTTCTTGAAATGATAGCATCCATAACTTTCTTCAGTCTGTTTGCAAGAGTTTTTGCAATGAGCTTATACATCACATTGCATAAGCTTATTGGTCTAAAAGCATGGACAGATTTTGGGTCATTCACTTTGGGAATTAGGCCAATGTAAGTAAAATTCAGGGCAGCATCAATCCTTCCATCATTAAGAAACTGAAGTACAGCATTACACACATCCCTACCAACAATATGCCAGAAAGATTGAAAAAAACAAGCTCCATAACCATCTGGCCCTGGGGATTTTAGAGGTCCCATCATTTTCAGAGCATCTTCCACCTCTTCCCTCCTGAAAGTGTTTTCTAAAAAATCATTCATCTCATTTGTCACTTTTTTATCCACTGTTCCTGTGCACTTCCTGATCAGATCCTCATTTGGCTTAACACTTTTATACACTTCTGAAAAATGTTCATGAAAAGCCTTCTCAATCCCTTCTGGCTCATCTCTCAAGAATCCTCTACTGTCAACCACAGAGAGTATCTTATTCCTTTTCCTTCGCTGGTTTGCACACTCATGAAAAAACCTTGTATTTTTGTCACCAAGGCTATACCAGTTCCTTTTAGCTCTCTGTCTCCACATGATATCCTCCTGCTCCAACAAGACCCCTACCTGTTTCTGCAAGCTTTTTAGCTCCTCAACATTATGGTGCCCAAGGTCTTCTTGAACTTCTTTTATTCTGCTTGTAATCTTGTCTATTTCACATGCTCTCTCTTTATCTTTTCTCTTGAAACATCTAACTAGCATTCCACTGCAGAGTTTCAAACTAGTCTGCACTTTCTTGACAAAATCACTTGACAGCTGCCCTTGAGCCCACTCTTGTCTTATTTTCTGTTCACAATCTTCTTCTTTAACCCAGCTTGCCTCAAATCTGAAAGGAAACTGCCCCCTTCTCAGTCTCTTCTCATAACCACCTATTGATACCAACAAAGGTAAATGGTCTGAACTCATTGCTGACAGCCCTTTCACACTAGCAACCTTAAACATTTCCTTCCATTTATTATTTGCCAAACATTTTCTTATTATTACTTGATAAAATTCTATATTTATTAACATAGTTTATATACAAGTTTTATTTATTTTTTATACTT
The DNA here is from genome assembly GCA_011037825.1 of Carya cathayensis. NCBI lineage: Eukaryota > Viridiplantae > Streptophyta > Magnoliopsida > Fagales > Juglandaceae > Carya > Carya cathayensis. The sequence goes on from QGSO01000240.1 coordinate 1,209,271, forward strand.
GTTATGAATTATTGATGATAAGATTCATATTGGAATAGAAATTGAGCATCCCTAAAGGATTGCTCTAAACCAATAATTTTATTGAATATCTTATAATAAAGGATCTATTGATTCCGTGAGATAGTTTATGATACGTATACCAAAATCTCATTATGATTAATGCACCTGAAGTTGCATATTGAAATTGTGTAGAGAAAATTCACTAAAAAATATATGTTTAAAATGAACGTCTCGAATGTGCTCCTGAAGTAGCAATATCGAGTGCAAAAGTTCACAATATATTCTAAATTTATATCTGGTCTTCTAATGGCTAAGCAAAATAATGAGATTTTGTTAAGAAATCATTAGTCACGTCCTATTAGTTCCACATCATTCCCTGAAGTGAATGATATTGGATTTATATCATTTTCAGAAGAGAATGATGCATTTTTTCAAAGAAACCAAGAGATTGGACGTGGTGATAAATATCTTTATAGTACTTTTATGATTTCGAGCCAGAAGCTCGTATTGAAAAAACTATCAGGTTTATCTTTGAGATGATATTATACAACTATTGAATCAAATATTATGATGCATAAAAAAATGATATGATTCAAAATATTTGTATGCTTTTCATGATTATCTTGATCATCCAAAATCAATTACAATTAGTCGAATAATTTTCATATGGACATTTATAAAAGAATCTTCTGATTCTTTTACTATAAAATCTTCCCACCATGAGTGGAAAGAAAAATTTGCTAGAAGCAAATAAAATGAAATAATTCGATGTTATTTTGATTATTATAAGTGAACTGGAAGTTCAGATGATAATTAATTTATAGATACAATAAGATAAAATGTCTCATATTCTAGCTGCTAAAATCTCAATGAGGATTGAAGTCTTCGTAGGACAATTAAGAAATTTAGCAGTCTAATGAACATAAGACATGTCTAAAAGCGTATGAGACTTATTGATACAAAAGATAAAGCATCCCGAAAGAGAAAAGTACAAAAAAAAGAAATTGGTGCTCTTGAAGAGGCCGTACTCACAAAACAAGTAATAAGATCCATCCAAACTTTCTGTACAAAATTTTCTCACAATAAAAACTCTTGAAGAGTATAATCCTCCTGAAGAGTACCTCCTAAAGAAGTTTTTCATGAAATGACTTCCCTTGAAGAGGGACAGGTACTTGAAAATAACGATATCTCGATACATTTCATTAGTATTGGAGAAATTCTGGATAGAAATAAAACCGTTGTCAACAATGTATTTTTATATAAGATGGTACTTGACATTACCAGAAGTAATGAAGAAAGTGAGACAAGAACCGTCGAAGAATATCGACGTAAACTATTAGCCAAAATAGAAAGAAACAATTCCTACAGAATTGATATTACTAGTAAAATGTGATACATATGGACTTGTAGTCCAAACACTTAAGAGGTGATGCTTGTTGAATATCAGTGGGTATTTGTATAAATGAAATGAAAATATGATATAAATCACGAGTCGATTTCCCGCAGAAATAATATTGATATGCTTTTAAAGTGGATGAAATTATATTGAGGTTTTTATTAACTTGATAGTTATCGAAAGTTTGGGTATGCATGATTAACTGCATATTTATATGAATCACTAGATATGAAATGCATGAAGCATATAGTCCTGAAGTACTTATTCTATCAAGTTTCAAAAATCTTTATATGATCTAATACAATCTAAACGCATGTGGAACAAGCTATTTTTCATATATTTTCATTATTTATATTAGCTTTTATTGCATTTTATATAGATGCTTTAAATATCATTAAGGCTCCAGAAGAGTTCATGAAAACTGCACATATTTGAAATATAAATCAGAAACCCTTTTGGCTTCAAGGGGGAGATGAATGAAATTATTAGTTCTGAAATACCTTATCTTAAATACAATTAGTATTTCAAATTCATATTACGGTTTTGTAACAAATGTGCATTATTAAATGAGAAATAAAATGGAGCACACAGAACATCTACCAGAAGATAGAAACACAATATGAATATTTGTGAAATATTATTTTATTATCTCGAAACAAAATTACATAAATTTGAGGCTCTTCGCCTCTTTTTTTAAACGATCTTGCACTTCAAAAATTTGCATGACATCCCTGTTTAAAGGAGTAGGCAATCGAAAAGAAGAGTTAAGCAATGATTTTAAATTCTTATTTTCTTGCTTTATTACTCCTATTTTCATGTTGAATTCCAGAAGAAGTCGCTGAAGGATAAAAATTTTCTCATTGAGTTTGTCAACATCATAAGTTTTGGATTGTAGTCGTTGAGAAAATGCGACAATGGTTGATGAGTATTGGGTACCAAGACTCACAAGATCGTAGATAGCTTCAACATCTGACTTATTTGTCAGATCATTATTGTATTGCACTATAGCACCTACGGTAGAAGCAAAAGCAACTGGTGAACAAGGTGTAGAATACCTCATATATTGGTCACGAGAAGATTGCTGAGCTATTGCAGAGTAAGAATACAGACTAATTACAGAAAAGTAAAAAAGATGGGATGCGAATGAAAATGAGCTGAATATTTCTTTTATAGAGAAAATTATGAAAGTAAGACAAAATTATATATATTGATAGAAGATACGCTAAACACAGATATCCTACAGTTATTTACTAGGCCGTGAAATTAAAAGCAGCTTGCCCCTACTCTATTTGAAGTTGGACTTTTTCAGATATCCACGACGAGATTAAATGCAGATTGTACTTATTCTATAAGTATTTGGACTTCTTCAAATATCCGTTGCTATTGATCCTGAAGATCAGGGGCATACTGTTTTAGCGCCTTATTCTCTTCCTTCAGTTTCTTGATCTTACGACTCTTCGCAGAGAGCTTCTAACGCAATTAAGATATTTGATTATTGAGCTGGTTGACATCATTTAGTTTAGTTAATAACCTCCGAGACATGGTCATACCAGAGGCAAAATACTGAGTACTAAGAAATCTTGATTCTGAAACGACATCAGAATAAATTTTTCCAGAAAAATGAATTTCTGCTCCTATCATAAGAGCAACATCCTCAGGAGAGTAAAAGGAAGGACAGAGCATCTCTATTGCTTCACAGCGTCTCTCGTGAAACATCTCTCTACAAGGGACAATAGATGTAACATTATAACCCTGCGGCGCCTGACAGCTACAGAAGAGCTGTAAAATTCTGCAGTGCTTGTCTGGTCTAAAAAAGTGGCCACCGTTTTTGTTGAATATGGAGGTTGGCGGCTTAATTTTGATGACTTCTCCACTAACTATGTTATTTACAAGAACTCCAGAAGAGTACAACTCCAGAAGAGTAGTGAATTTAATGTTAAAACGATCTTGAATCAATATGGTGAATTTGTTTACCAAAACATTACCAACTACATTATTTAAAGAGTTGGTACACAATATTGAGACGCATCAACCAAAGACCTTTCACTATAATGTCTTGAAGAACTTTTATATGGACAAAGCTCATCCCCTGAGTACTCTAATGGTTGTTCGATCATTTGATGTGCAGAAAGACCCATTTCGTCCTTGTGAAGACGATGAAGAAATTCTTGGTCTTGAAGTATCTTATCGTAGTGCAATTAAAGCCCTAATGTATCTTGAAAATTACACTCGATCTGATATTGCATTTTCAGTTAATTTATTTGCAAGATATAGTTATGCACCAACTTGAAGACATTAGAATGGTATTAAACATGTCATTCGTTACCTCTGAGGTACGATTGATATGAAATTATTTTATCAACATGGATCAAGTTCAGAATTAGTTGGATATGAGGATGCAAGTAATATTTCAGATTCACACAAAGAGATCATTGCATTTCATGAGAAGAAATGTGAAATTGATGTCAAGCAGATACGATCAAGTGATAATTTGACAGATTTATTCACTAAGGCATTACCAACTACAACATTTAAGAAGATTGTGCAGAACATCGGAATGCGAAGACTTAAAAACCTATCATAATGCACTTTTCTTTTGCTAAGGTTTTTTCCCATTGGGTTTTCCTTTGCAAGGTTTTAATGAAGTAATCCTAAAGCGCTTGACGGTACACATGAATACTGTACTCTTTTTCCTTCGCCATTGGTTTTTTTCCCACAGGGTTTTTCCTTGGCAAAATTTTAACGAGGCATATTCTTTACATGTGGTCATCTAAAGGGGGAGTGTTATAAACCGACTTGTATGACCACATTTAGCCGTCATAATAGCCGTCATAATTGACCATCCTTAGCTGTCAATTATGACGGCCCGTAGTCGTCAATTTTGACTGCTCGTAGTCGTCATAATTGACCGTCCTTAGCCGTCAATTATGATGACTAAGACCTCCTTTATACTCCTATATATATGGGTATCCTTCAAAGCTTTCATTATAGAATTTTAAAACGCTTCTCTCTGATGTTCAAGATCTCTCTCTCTTTCTTTCTCTCTCTCTCTCTCTTTGTCTTTTGCTTTATCTCTTTTCATTAGTTTCATAACAAAAGAATATTATTTTTCTACATAATTGTATACAAATTGTAAATAAAAAGTAAGTTTATTATTTTCCACAAAATATAGTGGTAAATGATTCTTAATAGATCATGGATAAGGGAGTTTCATCTTAAATATTTCACTATTAATTCCTGGGGTCCATTTCCCATTTAGACCAAGATTTTTTAAAATTTTATTTTATTATTATTTTTTTTCCAGAGCTTGGCCTTAATTTCAACTGACTTACTAGAAACCTCTTGTTTTTAATGCTACGATTAAAAAAGAGGGCTTGAATTTTTGGAGCATGCCATCCATTACTTAATCAGAGACATATTTTCTTAATGAAAAATTATATTTGTAGTTTGAAGATGCGTAAATCTAAGTGTTGTACGTTTTTTATTTTTTATAAAAAGTGAGTAAATATGAGAAATATAAAAATTAACTTTTTAATTATAGACCTAACTTTTTTTTTCCAATAAAAAGCGTAAAACTTACACATATTACTTTTTTTTAATTGAATTACATATTATACTCATTCAAGTAACAAAAATTAGGTGGAGAAAGTAGTACTACTGGAATTCAAGCGGTAAGAAAAGGGCACCCATAGTGGGCACCCCTTCTCTCAGGGGTTATAAAGTGGCTCTTGAGCCACTTGATGAGCCTTGATGGCCTTTAATAGCTAGCCAGGAGTTACATTTAGATAGCCTATTTATATAGCCCCACCCCCTTTAGATGTCTGTGCAGAATCAAACAATTTCTCTCCCAAATAATTTTATCTAATCTTGACATTTAGGCTGTAGAATTTGTGGCCTCATGGGTGTTGTTCTGGTATTGCCATATAATACACTTCATCATTGTTGGGAGAATTTTGTATAAATAATGACGTTGGAGAATCTGTAGAACAATTACAATAGATTCTAGATATTTTGAACGAGGTAATATAGCTTCCGCGTGCATATGATATAGTATTTCTAACCTTGGTATTAGGGCATAATTGGTTGTTACCGATTTGTTTTCGGCGTGATCTTCTTCACTGAAGTAATTTTTCTGTGATGAAAATTTTTTTTTCTTGATAACCATGGCCACCTGAGAGATGATGGAAGCACCTTGTAAAATATGTGAATCAGAAATAGAGTAAAAAGACAGAATTTCTTAAAAGAGAATCAATGTGATTTCTCTTTAATGCTAAATTGAATTGCTTGATATTGTGCTATACATCACTAGTATTTATATACACGTATTGGCAATATAAGCCATCTAACTTTACAATTATAGATACAAGAAAAGCAGTTTTAACTAATTTATTACATCAACTAACTTAACTATCATTTAACAGTTTCTTTATCTGACTTTAGCTTCACATGACTTTAACTCCAATGCTTCAATTTGCTCTTGTATATTCCAACACCCCCCCCCCCCCTCAAGAGGGAAATGGATATTTATCATTCCCATCTTGCAGACTAAGTGATGAAAATTAAGAGAACCAAGTGGTTTAGTTAATATGTCTGTCAATTAATGTTTAGAAGGAATATGAATAATCTTTATCAGTCCTTCTTGTAATTTCTCTCGAACCAGATGGCAATCTAGCTGGATGTGTTTTGTCCTTTCATGTTGAACAGGATTTGATGCAATTTCAGAAGCTGGTTTGCTGTCAGTATAAAGCAAAACAGCTTGTGGATGGGGAATATGTAAGTCAGACAGTAGATACATTAACCATTGAACTTCACATGTAGTAGAGGCTAGAGCTCTACATTCAGACTCAGCTGAAGATCGACTGACAGTTGGTTGTTTCTTTGACTTCCATGAGAAGAGAGAGTCTCTAATAAACACTGTGAAACCAGTAACACTTCTTCTAGTGTCAATACATCCACGCCAGTCACTGTCTGAATAAGCTTTTAAATGGAGAGAAGAATCTGCAGATAAAAAAATGCCCTGGCCTGGTGTTGCTTTAATGTACTTGAGAACCCTCTCAGCAGCTTGAAGGTGCTTGGTACTAGGATTAGCCATAAACTGACTTAATGCTTGTACTGAATAAGATAAGTCAGGTCTGGTTATAGTGAGGTATAGTAGACGGCCAATAAGTCTTCTATATAATGCAGGATCTGACAGAGGGGGAGATGAATCATTAATAATCAACTTTAGGGTAGATTCCATAGGAAAGGCTATAGGTTTGCATCCTGAAAATCCACTGTCTTGCAAGATGTCTAAAGCATACTTGCGTTGGCACAAAGAAATGCCTTTAGCTGATCTAGCCATTTCAATACCCAAAAAATACTTGAGTTCCCCCAAATCTTTTATTGTAAAAGAATCATGTAGAAACTGTTTAACAGTGACTATATCATCAAGACTATTAGATGCAATGATGACATCATCAACATAAATCAAGAGTGCCACAAAACTAGTTGAATTGTGTCTGATGAACAAAGAGGAATCAGACTTTGCTTGAGTGAAGCCAAACTTAAGCAAGGATGAGGACAATTTAGAAAACCATTGTCTTGAGGCCTGTTTGAGACCATATAGACTCTTTTTGAGTTTGCAAACTCTAGGATCAGTTGGTGAGGAGTACCCTGGTGGTAGCTACATGTAGACCTCTTCATTCAAGTCTCCATGAAGAAAAGCATTGTTTACATCAAGTTGATGTAAATGCCAATGCTTAATTGCAGCAATTGATAACAAAGTGCGTACTATTGTCATTTTAGCCATAGGGGAGAATGTATCAAAAAAAAATCAAGGCCTTCTTGTTGAGTGTACCCCTTTGCCACTAATCTAGCCTTGTATCTTTCAATTGTGCCATCAGCTTTGTATTTAACACGATAAACCCACTTACATCCTATTACAGTCTTATTTGGAGGTAGAATTGTAAGTTTCCAAGTTTTATTTAATTCAAGAGCTTTAATTTCTTCTGACACGGTTGTTTGCCATTGAGGATGTGAGCTAGCTTGTTTGAAAGTTTTAGGCTCAAAAGTAGAAGATAAAGTAGAAGTGAAAGCTTTATGTTTAGGAGACAATTTGGTAGTGGAAAGAAAATGTGCAATAGAATATGGCTTACCAGGAGAAGGAAGATAGCAATGGAAAGATTCCTGAGATGCTGAAGCAGGCTTGACCATATTACCACAATAGAAATCCTGCAAATATGGGGGAGGATTCCTTATTCTCTCAGATCTTCTAGGATTTATTTGTTCCTAGTTTATTTGAGAAATAGGAGGTATTGTAATTTGGGAATTGGAATGTGAATTTGAAGGTGAGACAGGAGGTGAATTGGAAGATGCTAGAATCTCAGAAGGTGAATTTGAAGTTGAGACAAGAGGTGAGACAGAAGGTACTGTAATTGCATATTGTATAATGGGAGGTACTGCAATGTCAGAAGGTGGAATAAGAGGTACTGCATTGTTAGAAGGTGAAATAGGAGGTACTGCATTGTTAGAAGATGAAATGGGAGGTACTGTGAAATCATATAATGAAGGAAAATCAGGAAATATGAAAGGTGTATGATTGGTGTTTGGTATAGAAGGAAAGACAGATTCATGAAATACAACATTCCTGGAAATAAAGATTTTAAGAGTAAGAAGGTCAAACACCTTATACCCTTTGATATTAGGTGGATATCCAAGGAATAAACATTTTGAGGCTCTAGGTTGAAATTTTCCTCGACTGTTTTGAATTGTGCTAGTAAAACATAAACAACCAAAGACTTTAAGGTAGTTATATGCAGGTGGTTTTTGAAAAAGGAGAGCATAAGGTGTATTATCTTCTAACACAGATGAGGGAGTTCGATTGATGAGATGTGTAGCAGTTAATACACATTCACTCCAATATGATAAAGGTAATTTGGACTGAAAAAGGAGGGCTCTAGCTACATTTAATAGATGCTGGTGTTTTCTTCCAACTCTGCCATTTTGCTCAGGAGTTTCTACACAAGATAGTTGATGAATCATGCCATATTTTTGATAGAGAGTAGGCATGTTGAATTCTTGGCCATTATCTGTTCTAAGTGTCTGAATTTGAGTGTTAAATTGAGTTTGAACATAAGCAATGAAGTTGATGAGTAAGTATCTAGTTTTTTATTTTGTTTTCATAAGATAAAGCCAAGTGAAACGTGTATGATCATCCACAATTGTAAGGAAAAATTTGTAACCAGAATGAGAAAGAGTTGAGAGGGGACCCCAAATATCACAATGCACTAATTGAAAAGCTTTATTTGCATTGTTTTTTGATACAGGAAAAGACAATTTCTTTTGTCGAGCTAGAGGACAGATCTCACAGACATGATTGTGAGATGATTTTACACAAGGATTAGTAGAACTAATGATTTTCAATCTGGCAGGAGAAGGATGTCCCAACCGAGAATGCCATATGTCAGGACTGATGATAGATGTGTTGGCCAAAAAGGAGTTGTTTGAGTCAGGTAATGCCTTCTGTGTGTTATCAGGAAAATTAATGAGGTGGTATAGGCCAGCTCTAACTTCAGCAAGCCCAATCATCTTCCATTTGTTGATATCCTGCAAGACACATTTAGATTGAAAAAGAAACAAAGCAATAGAATTTTCTTTAGTCAATCTTGAAGCAGAGATGAGATTGATATGAAAAGAAGGGATGTAGAGAGCATTATGTAGCACTAAATCTGAAGAGAGTTTGACAGTTCCTGTAAACTTAATAGGAACAAGTTGACCATTTGGTAAATAGACTGAAGAAGGTTTGGTAGGTATTTTAATTGAAGTAAAGAAGTGAGGAGAACAGATCATGTGATCTGTTGCTCCACTGTCTAGTATCCATGGAGAATTGTTGTCCAAAGAATTAACAGCTAAACAAGAAGTGAGATGATTACCTGATGTGGAGGCAGTATTGACTGCAGAATTCGAATTGATAGGTGAAGTAGACAAGCTATTAGCAAGAGTTATCAGATTTTGTATTTGCTCTTGAGAAAAAGGCAAGTTTGGGATATTTGAATTTTGCTCCAGAGAAGATGCAATGTTTGCATTGGGCAATCGTGTTGAATTGAATCTTTTTCCTCGAGGGCCTTTCCATCCTGGTGGATAACCTATGATCTGAAAACACTTGTCTGCAAGGTGTCCAGAAAATCCACAATGGGAACAAGTGACTTCAGGTTTTCCTCTGAGTTTGTTGAACTTAGAGACATTGGAGAAGGTTTGTCTTGGTGGTTGTGTAGCAGCCATAGCATGAGAATCAAGAGAAAGCCCTATTGCATTTGTCAAAGATCTTTGGCTTTCTTCTTGGAGCAACAAAGAAAAAAACCTTCCCCATTGATGGTAAAGGAGAAAGAAGTAGTTGACTTTGAATGGCTGAATAAGAATCATGTAAGCCAACCAAGAACTTCATCACATAATCTGCTTGTTGGCGATCAGAAAGATTCTTTAAAATGGCACAAGTACAGGAGTTCATAATTCCACAAGTACATTTAGGAAGAGGCGATAGCTAATGTATTCATCCCATAAAGTTTTGAAATCACTAAAATACTCAGTGATTGAGTTTGAACCTTGAGAAATAGAGCTTAAAGATTTCTCTAATGTAAAAACTCGTGGGCCATCACTTTGAAGATATCTAACTTTTAGTTCATCCCAAATGTCAGATGCAGTATTGAAATAGAGAAGACTTCCTCGAAGTTTTTTTGCAATTGAATTCATCAACCAAGATAAAACAAGATTGTTTGCTCGCAGCCATGCAACTTGAAGCTTTGTGTTATCAAGACTTGGTTGAGGCAAACTTCCATCAATAAAGGCAAGTTTGTTCTTCACAGTAAGAGCAATTGAGATTGATCTACTCCAAGCAACATAATTCGCACCATTGAAAATTTCAGAAACAAGAAGGGCTCCAGGGTTGTCATTGGGATGGAGATAGTAAGGGCTGGATGAATCATCAGATGGATTTATTGAAGATGGAGATGGAGATGAAGATGATGATGAAGATGGAGAAGTCACCATATTAGCAGAAGATTCCATATCAGCAATCAGCAAGAAAGCAGCAAGAAAGATGAAAAATAGATCAAGAATTTGATCAAGAGAGCAGCGGAAAGTTGATACTTGATGATACCATGTAAAATATGTGAATCAGAAACAGAGTAAAAAGACAGAGAATTTCTTGAAAGAGAATCAATGTGATTTCTCTTTAATGCTGAATTGAATTGCTTAATATTGTGCTATACATCACTAGTATTTATATACACGTATTGGCAATGTAAGCCATTTGACTTTACTATTACAGATACAAGAAAAGAAAAGCAGTTTTAACTAATTTATTACATCAACTAACTTAACTGTCATTTAACAGTTTCTTTATCTGACTTTAGCTTCACATGACTTTAACTCCAATGCTTCAATTTGCTCTTGTATATTCCAACACACCTTGTAGCGCATGGTCACCTCTGCTACATGCAGAGCTGCGCACGCCTCGACGGAGGCACTGTCCTCTGCTGCGAGCAGAGCAACGGGCACCATGGAGGTGCTGCAACCGCTGCCGCGCACAGAGCACAGAACCTCACATTTCTTTTTTCTGTGCTGAGTGACAAGCAGCTGATGGGTGCTGTGTTTCCCATGGCGCTGCATGGACAGGCAGAGCAGCTGCAATGGTGCACCCTGTGCAGCCCTGAGCTGCGGACACCAACTTTACCCATGGCACTGGGCGCACCAGCTTGGTGCTGCGCGACCAGCATTGGTGCATCGCTGCCAAGGTGCAGCGCCGCTTGTGGATCTACGAGGCACACAACAGCAAAGCACGCTGCCCCTTGGTGGGTGGCGTGCACACAGCGGAGCACTACTGCTTCGTGCAGAGAAGCTGGGTCGTCGCACAAAACCGCTGGATTCTGCGCCGCGCAAGGCGTTGTGCGCACTAGATGGGTCGTCGTCCCTGCTTGCGGCAGCAGATATAATGTGCCGTCCAGTGGTACTGCTGCGCAGATGCAGCGCCTCAGGAACGCTGCAATGCGTTGCAAACTGTGCATCGTGCTGCGGTGGCTTTCAAGAATAGGCAGTGCTGACGAGTGGCAGCACCACAAGTCGCTGATTGCACCAGTGAGCGGCAGGAGCCCGCCGGAGTGAGGCTTGAAGGGTGGTGGCAGTTACAAGTTTTTTTTTTTACGTTATTTGTTCTGTAACCGTTGGAGGAAGATGAACAGTAGTGTTGATTTGGTTTGTGATGAAGTTTTGGGCTGAAGGCTACAAAATGAAATGGGCTGATGTTTTAAATTTATTTGTGGGCTTCAAAACAAGCTCAAATAAAAAAATCAGTGTTTTTTTTAAAGGCTTTGAACATTTTTTTTTAGGTAAAACAATTTGGGGACATATATATATTTTTTTCCAAAATTTGCCAGTTCTACTTTTGTTATAAAAGGAAAGTCCAGTTCATTTATTTTAAAAGAAAAAGAGGTCACTGAGGGAACTGGGCCGTGGGCCCTGTAGGCCTATGCAGTAGCTGGGCGCCCAGGAGGATGCAGCCGCTGTCCAAGATGAGTACCACAAAATATTTTTCGACAGAAGGCTTTGTGAAGTTTTGAACCCAAGATTATCATTGTTGAACACATGCTTGCCATTATATTATTTTGTCACATTTGTTAGGAATTTTATTTTATGTTATGAATTTCCTAGCTTATTATTTTTTGTGAATAATAATTATCTAGATGAAATGTGATATGATTATTTTTGTACATGTATTGTGATTACATGGGCTTTGTTCCCAAGGAAATCGTGGGGTGTCAGGCCTAGTACCAGCACCTTTGTCAAGCGGCGCTGTGACAAGCTGAGATCGTGTAGTCTTACAGCACCTTAGGTAGCGCATCGTTGCGTGCACGTTTTCCTTGACACGCATTAAATGCGGCGTAGTCTTTGGCGGTGGCGTGCCCTTCTCCACACTTCATTTAATGCGGCATGCCTCTGGCTAAGTGTGTCCATTCTTGGACATCTCCAACCACTTGGACTCTAGTACAAGCAACTGTCTCCCCCTATCTCGTAAGACTGGGTCAGCCACTTCAAGCTACAGGTGGTCCGAGTCGGCATTTGGCATTGGAGGTCATGTCTTAGATTCATTCCATAGTTCTTAGCCTCTAAAACAGTTGAAGCTCTTATTTGCTCACAAAATTGGTTGATGACTCTCTTCTATTAATTATGACTCTCAAGATGTAATGAAAGATGAAAAAAGTTACAAGTTAAAAATGATAAAGATACATTCATTTATCACCTTAATAAAGAATAAAATATGGGCAATCCTTATTGAACTCACAGCAACCTTCCATGCACACGGATCCACCAGATGAAAAGGAAGAGCAGTAACACTACGCATTGTACAATTGTTAGCATGATCTGTCATTTTTATTCATTTATTCATTTTTGTAATCTATATATATAGCAGCACACGTCGTGCATGCAATACAAAACATTTTGGAATATAATTTAGTTATTTTATTGTGCCTTTGGTTCATCTTCTTCCCTGAGTCACTGTTAATATGGTATCAGAGAGCATGACACCTCCAACCTCCGATATAGATTCAGACCCTGAAAACCTCGATCCAAATATGCCAAACACAGATTCCCATATCCAAAACAATCCTACCACCAATCCCCATCATCCGGCCAATCATTATTTCATCCAACCAGGAGAAGGAGCTTCATCTCCCTTTGTTCCAAATCTCCTCAACACAGAAAATTTTGTCACCTGGGCCAGAATCATGCGGCGAGCTTTGAACATTAAAAACAAACTAGGATTTATTGATGGCACGATTCTTAAGCCTACAAATGCCTTTGATTCTCTCCTTGCTTCTTGGGAACGATGTAATGATATGATAATTGCCTAGATCCAACACTCTGTTGGTCCAGCACATAGATCAAGCATTGCTCACGCCGATACAGCTACACAGGTCTGGAATGACCTTCGTGAATGATTCTCCATCCAGAATGCACCACGCATTTTCCAATTATCCAAATCCATCTCTTCTCTCTTGCAGGAAGATGACTCTGTCAGCCAATACTATAACAAACTCAAATGTTTTTGGGATGAGTTGGATATCTATGAGCCCATGCCTATATGTACATGCGGTTATGTGAAAACATTACTAGAATACACACACTGACACAAAGTAATGCAGTTTCTCATGGGTCTCCATGACTCATTTGATTCAATACGTGCTCAAATACTACTCCAGGATCCACTCCCTACATTAAATCGGGTCCTCTCAATTGTTCAACAGGAGGAACGACGTCGGCAGCTTCACTCTTCTCCAGCACCTCTTGCTATGGCTATAAGAGGACCGGACCACTACATCACATCGTCATCTAGCAAGGATCGCCTATTTTGTTCGCATTGTAACATTCCTGGACACTCTTTGGAACGCTGTTTCAAGGCCAACCCAAACCTCCTTGTGCTCTCACTACCGCATACCAGGCATACCAAAGAGAAATGTTACAAACTCAATGGTTTTCCTCCTGGCCATAAGAATAGCTCTAAAATTAAATCCTATGCTAATCAGTCTATTCTTGAACAGGAGCAACTCAACCATGGACCACCTATTACTCAGGAGCAATATAGTTACCTGCTTGCTTTGCTTCAATCTCCTCAACTCCCTACCGTTGCCCCTACAGCCAACACTGTCAGCACCTCAAACTCTCCTATGTCCGATAAATCATTTTACAATTTGACTCACTCAAGACACATTGTCACAGCCACTGCCCCACTCTCTTTTCTCACAATATCACTCCTATTTCACACACCATCAAGCTTCCAAACTGAGCCACTACACTAGCTACTCATATTGGTGATGTTCGGCTTAATCCATCTTTACTTCTCAGAAATGTTTTGTGTGTACCTTCATTCTCTTTTAATCTCATTTCGGCAAAATCATTAGCTACTCACTCTCATTGTTGTCTCATTTTTTTCTCAAATCTATGTTACATCTAGGACCTTTAATCTTGGATGACAATTGGACTGGGGAAGGTGCTTAATGGCTTATACCACCTCCAACTTTCAAGACTGCATCCGACAACTTTATCTTCTTTTTTGATTGCATTTCCTTATATTTCTGTGAACATTTCTGATGCTTCCAAATTTGATGAGTTTACATTGTGGCATTATCGTTTTGGGCATAGTTCCATGACCAAGCACATTTTAAATGACAAACTCAAAGACAGTTCTAGAGCTTCGGCATCTTCAAAACATCTGTGTGAAATTTGTCCCATTGCAAAATAGCATCAATTACCATTTCTACCATCTGAAATCACTGCTAGCAAACCATTTGATTTAATCTCTGTCGACATATGGGGGCCTAGTCAAACTCAAGCTTACAATGGTGCCAAATATTTCCTCACAATAGTCGATCAATTCACTAGATGTACCTGACTCTACATGCTATCATCCAAATTAGAAGCTCGACAATCACTTCAAAATTTCTTTTCCCTCGTGGCAACTCAATTTAACACCCAGATAAAAACAATTCGATCCGATAATGGAGTTGAATTCAATATGCCACAATCCAAAGGCACCTTACACCAACTCACCTGCGTAGCTACGCCTCAACAAAATACATTAGTTAAACGTAAACATCAGCATATCCTCAATGTTGCCAAAGCCTTAAAATTCCAGTCAGGCCCTCTATTACAATACTGGATAGATTTCATCACCACTGCCATTTACATTATCAACAGAACACCCTCCCCCATTCTTCACTACAAAACTCCTTTCGAATTAATTTTTAACAAAAAGCCATCATATTTGCATTTCAAAGTCTTCGGCTGCCTATGCTATGCCTCCACACTTTCCTCCTCTCACACCAAATTCACCCCACGAGCACGAAAGTGCCTCTTCCTTGGCTACCCTTATGGAGTCAAAGGATACAAACTACTCGACCTCCAAATAAAACAAATTTTTCTTTCACGCGATGTCGTGTTTCATGAAAACATTTTCCCAATGACACAACCAACAACTACATCCATCTCAGATTTTTCCTCACACTCAAACCCCACCCTTCCTATTGACTCCACTCCTATTTCATTTTCTATCGACCCTTATATTTCCCATTTAGCTTCAGACATATCTCCCTCCCCTACGGACACTACATCTGACCCATCCCACTCCGACTACACTACCAATACACTTCCCTCTATTCCAAGACGTTCCACTCGCCTACGTAAAGCCCCCGCCTACCTCACAGACTTCCATTGTAATCAACCATTACACACACCTCATTCCAGTCGGCATCCAGGCAGAAAGGGAGTGGCGTTTCTCATATCTAAAATTCAGAGGTACATTTCCCTCTCTCATCTGTTATTTCATATCGCTCACTCTCACCATCTCTTAAAGCTTTCACCACCTCCATCTCTACCTACATTGAACCCACCTCATATACTCAAGCCATCAAACACCCTATATGGCGTGAAGCAATGCAACAGGAGCTCACTGCACTTGAGTTTAATGAGACTTGGTCCATAGTTGATCTCCCTCCCAACAAGAAGCCGATAGCATGCAAATGGATTTATAAATATAAATTCAAAGTTGATGGGTCTGTTGAATGTGCCAAAGCTCGTTTGGTTGCAAAGGGGTTCACTCAACATGAAGGAATTGACTTCTATGATACATTTTCTCTGGTTGCCAAATTGGTTTCTATTCGCTGCCTTCTTCCTGTGGCAGCCATCAAAGGTTGGGATATCCAGCAATTGGATGTCAACAATGCTTTACTCTACGGTGAGCTAGATGAAGAATTATATATGAAGCCTCCCCCTGGTCATTTAGCGGCCAAAAACAACAAAGTATGTTGCCTGCACAAAAGCCTCTATGGCTTATGTCAAGCTTCTCGCCAATGGAACAACAAATTCTCTTCATCTTTGGATTCTTTCCCGACAGCAATCACATCTCTCTCGTCTTAACCCTCTATCTTTAGTTATTTATGTTTAACATAGTTGATTTGGTTGGCTGTAGACTGTGTAGTTAGTGTTTGTGGAGTTCGCTGCGTAGTTGTGAAACGAAGTGTGGTTGTGAAGTGTTAGGCTTGATTTTGTAGTTTTGTGGACTGTGCTGTGAAGTATAGGCGTGAGATGGATGCCGTAGATGTGATACGGCGGGTTGTGTGAAGAGAATACGCGTGTAGCGTATTCTGTGTAATGCAGCGACGCGCCGCGCGACATGCGCTGTAGTGATGTGGGTCGTAGAAGGAAGGGAGTACGCATGTAGTGTACTCCGTGTGGTATGGCGATGCATCGTGTGATGTGCATCGTGTTGATGAGTGTTGTAGCGAAGGAAGTACGCGTAGCGCGTACTCCGTGTCGCGTAGCGATGCACCGTGAGACGTGTATCGCAGTGATGGGTTTTGTAGTGTGAATGGAAGAGAGTTCACGTGAGTGTACTCTGTACTAAGTCGTGATACACCGGATGGCGTGTCACGAAGGGTTGAATGGCGTAGCAGAGAAGTGTGGAGCGTATGGTGTAATGTTGGGAAACTGTATGACAGTGTCCCGAAGCAGTGATGATATGGATTATAGTCCGGGATGACTGGTGTCATCTTGTGGTTGACTATGGCTAAGAGTATATGGATTGAGAAATGAGTTGTTTGTTTGGTTGTTATTGATAATTTTAATGAACTTGTTTTAGTGCAAAGGCTTTCTGAAGTCAATTTATCTCTTCCGAGTATAGTGAAACCTCAAGTTGGCCGTGGTGTTGCAAGTGCTTACAATATGGCAATTGAGTTCAGAAGTGAAAATCTTAAGGACTTGAGTGTTCCTCTTCCAGCTGTTGTGCAGTTCCTCGTGTCTCGCGCTCTATTCTCATAGAACGCGACGATCGAGGTAAGTTAGCCTCTAACTTACTATCAGTTTATTGTGTATGTGTGATGGGTAAGAGAACTACAATTTATGTATGTATGTTATCGTATATGCCATGTCATGCTATGTCATTACATGTTTATCTGTTACGTATGATTTAATCTCTCATGAATAATTATCTGTTATATAATCTTTTCTGTCATACAATGATGTATGTTATAAGTATGCCATGTTAAGTATGCCATATGATACATGTATGCCATGAAATGTTTATGATTAAATCATATTATGCCATTTACAAGTATACGCCATGTTAGAAAAGTATATGATATTAAATAATATCACATGCATTAAGAAAGATAAGACATGTTATGTTATAATAATGCGTGGGGCCACAACAACTGTGGAGTACGTATTATATTTATGTTATTTATAATGCGTGGGGCCACAACAACTGTGGAGTACGTATTATATTTTATGTTATTTATAATGCGTGGGGCCACAACAACTGTGGAGTACGTATTATATTTTATGTTACTTATAATGCGTGGGGCCACAACAACTGTGGAGTACGTATTATATTTATGTTACTTATAATGCGTGGGGCCACAACAACTGTGGAGTACGTATTATATTTATGTTATGTTATTTATAATGCGTGGGGCCACAACAACTGTGGAGTACGTATTATATTTTATGTTATGTTACTTATAATGCGTGGGGCCACAACAACTGTGGAGTACGTATTATATTTATGTTACTTATAATGCGTGGGGCCACAACAACTGTGGAGTACGTATTATATTTATGTTATGTTACTTATAATGCGTGGGGCCACAACAACTGTGGAGTACGTATTATATTTATGTTATGTTATTTATAATGCGTGGGGCCACAACAACTGTGGAGTACGTATTATATCTTATGTTATGTTACTTATAATGCGTGGGGCCACAACAACTGTGGAGTACGTATTATATTTATGTTACTTATAATGCGTGGGGCCACAACAACTGTGGAGTACGTATTATATTTATGTTATGTTACTTATAATGCGTGGGGCCACAACAACTGTGGAGTACGTATTATATTTATGTTATGTTATTTATAATGCGTGGGGCCACAACAACTGTGGAGTACGTATTATATCTTATGTTATGTTACTTATAATGCGTGGGGCCACAACAACTGTGGAGTACGTATTATATTTATGTTACTTATAATGCGTGGGGCCACAACAACTGTGGAGTACGTATTATATTTATGTTATGTTACTTATAATGCGTGGGGCCACAACAACTGTGGAGTACGTATTATATTTATGTTATGTTATTTATAATGCGTGGGGCCACAACAACTGTGGAGTACGTATTATATCTTATGTTATGTTACTTATAATGCGTGGGGCCACAACAACTGTGGAGTACGTATTATATTTATGTTACTTATAATGCGTGGGGCCACAACAACTGTGGAGTACGTATTATATTTATGTTATGTTACTTATAATGCGTGGGGCCACAACAACTGTGGAGTACGTATTATATTTATGTTACTTATAATGCGTGGGGCCACAACAACTGTGGAGTACGTATTATATTTTATGTTACATGAAGTATGGGGCCACAACAACTGTGGAGCATACACTACATGAGACACAGCAATTGTGACATGTAGAATACGTGGGGCCACAACAACTGTGGAGTACGTATTATATTTTATGTTATGTGAATTCATGGGGCCACAACAACTGTGGAGCATGAAGTATGGGGCCACAACAACTGTGGAGCATACACTACATGAGACACAGCAATTGTGACATGTAGAATACGTGGGGCCACAACAACTGTGGAGTACGTATTATGTTTTATGTTACTTGAATACGTGGGGCCACAACAACTGTGGAGTACGTATTAATGCACGTTATTAATCAAGACAATTAAATAAGATTCCAAGTTTATGTTAAGTCAAGTTTCAGATCAAGTTCATGTTATGTTATGCTCACGTACATGTTATGTTCATGTTCATGTTATGTTCCAAGTTCATGTTCACATCATGTTATGTTCACGTTTATGATACGTTCAAGCTCACGTTCATGTTATGTTATGTTCATGTCCATGTTATGTTTCACGTTCATGTTATGTTGATTGTTCATGTTATGTTTTAAGCTTAAGTTCATGCCATGTTAAGTCAAGTTCAGTTCACGCTTAAGTTCTGGTTAAGTCATGCTATATGTCAAGTTATACTATGTTTATGTATGACTATAATTATGCATTTATGCTTTTACTGCCATGCATGCATTTTTAACCTGTGTATAAGTTTTATGTTAACTTACTGAGATTTGTAATCAAATCTCACTGTGGTAGTCCCAACTACCATTCCCCCCGAATGGTAGATCTTGTTACAGGACCCAAAGGAGAATTGGAATCTGACCAACTGAATACGGTCGACTAGGCCACGGTGCGATGTTGATGATGGTATAGTATTTAACTTAGGTTAATACTTGTACTTTTGGAGTTGTATCTCAAGTATTCTTTTGATCACAACCATTTTAGACTAGTGTGGTGATCACGGCTTTTTAGTATGCCTTTATGTATGAATTATGTTTCAAGTATTTGGGATATATTTAGTTGGTGCATAGTATTGCTAAAGAAAAAGATTATCCGCTGCGAATATTGCATAATGTTAGATGCATGTTAGGAACATTGCATCTTATATGTCATGAACGGGGGCAGGTAACCTTGTGTTGCATGTCTCGACGCTTCAAATGTCCGTTTAATCCCAAGCGGAATTTGGGGGCGTCACACAAACACTGCTTCTAGTGATGCTGTCAAGGTTTTTTTGGCAACCAAGTTCAAGATTAAAACACTCGGCCCCCTCAAGTACATCCTTGGCATGGAAATTGCTCGCTCCAAGACTGGTATACAACTCTGTTAGCGCAAGTATGCACTCGACATCCTAGCTGAAACTGGGTTACTTGCTACTAAACCGTCTCCACTTCCTATGGAACCCAATCTCAAACTAACGAAGAATGATGGTGATCCTTTTCATGACCCAACTTTGTATCGCAGACTAGTTGGGAAGTTGATATATCTCACAAACACGAGACCTGACCTCAACTATAGTGTGAATCTACTCAGCCAGTTCATGGCAACACCACAGGTTCCTTACTATCATGCCATTTTGAAAGTCCTTAGATACATTAAGGCCACCCCTGGTCAAGGCCTATACTTTCCTGCATCTTCAAGACTAGAACTTATTGCATACTCTGATGCAAACTAGGGAAATTGCCAGGATACACGCCGATCAACAACTGGTTTTTGCGTGTTTCTCGGTCATTTCCTAATATCCTGGAAATCAAAGAAACAGAGTACTATCTCAAGATCCTTTGTGATACCCCGTTTTTACGTGTATTTTCATTGAAGAAGTATTTTAATTTAATTAAAATAATGGTTCTTTTATTTTAAATTATCAGATTTTAATTGGATTTTATTTGGTGTTTGAGTTTAAATTGCTGTTTAATCTATTTTAGCTGGTCCTTGGATTTAAAATTTAGTTGTTAGTTTTTACTAGTTATTTATTATATTTTAGCTTTATATTGTGTTTAAATTATTTTCTTGGTTTTATTGCTTTTAAAATTGTTTTCGTTGGATCAGTTTTTAGACTCCAGAGGTGAGGACTGGACCTCATTTCTTTTCCCATATTTTCTTTTTCTCTTTTTCCTCTTTTTCCTTTCTCTTTCTTTTTTTTTTCTTTCTTTTACTCTGGTTTCCTCCTGCGCGAAACTCTCTCTCTCTCTCTCTCTCTCTCTCTCTCTCCGTCCGTTTCTTCGTGCCGCCCAGACCTGCCGCCGACCGCCGCTGTGCGGTACACCACCCCCACCATTCAACTCTCCTCCGACCGGTGAACCTCCCCACCAAATTTCACCTCCATCCGAGCCGCCGTTAAGCCGGAATCACCACTCCAAGTCACGGCCTATTTTCCCTCTAGCGCTGCCGTCACTCCACCTCCGGCCACCACCTCTTCACCACTTCATCACCGACTCATTTCCGTCCTAAACCACCCATTTTTGGCTCTGATCCGTCGCCGGAGCAGCCCCCACGAGCTAACTTTCCGATTGGGGTATTTTGACCTTCCACCACCGTTTTCGCCGCCACCCATGGCCAATCTTCACTTTCACTAGCTTCATAAATACCTTTAAGTCATTCTCTATCAATCCCGAGTCTTAGTTTGTCTCCAATCAAAAGTGGGTATTTTACAACCCATGGCCACATTGTTTTTACACTGTTACGTTGCTTTCTCGTCGGCGTTTGCAGCTCGTTGATCCTTAAAAAATTATCATATAATGCTGTAAGTATTTTTCAAACTTCATTTTAGATTTAAATATATTATTACTTTTACAATAAATATTTATGACTGGTTGGTTATTTCGGACTGAGTCCGAGGAGTTGGGGGTAGGATGAATTTGAGAATGGAGTTAATTATGTTCTGGTTGACATTGAGATTTATTGGATATCTTGTGTTTTTATGTTTGCATTGCATAGTTCATGCATGTTCATACTTGGAAAGGAAAACTGGGTTTTCATGTAATTGCATGCATGTAGGGATAGTGGTAGAGTCCCGCCTACGGTGCATGCGTAGGGATGGTGGTAGAGTCCCGCCTGCGATTCCCGCCTACAGTGCTCTGATGGTTTGGTTAATGGGAAATTTTTTGAGAAAATAGCGAGATTGGTTTTTGGCCATTATCTGGGATAATGGCGAGGATATGTTTAAAGGAAATATTTTTGGCATGCGTGGTAAAATGTGGTTTTTTGGGACATGTGCATTTGACATCTTTTTATGCATATTGTTGAGTGTAATATATTTTTATCTTGTGGCGTTTGGATTATTACTTACCTACGGCACCATTTTTGGTACTGTAGACTTTGATGCAGAGGTTGAGGGGGAGGAGGCGGCTCCGCCATAGCTTTGACTTGGAGTTGCCTATCTTTTGATATTATCTGTATTTGTTTTTATGTTATGTATTTGGGTTTGAGATAGTGTTGAACTTGTAATATTTTATTTATGTGTGTTTTAAACTGGTTTGTATTTAAACAAAAATTATGGTAATTAGTTGTAAGACATTTATTATCCGCTGCGTTATTTATTCGTACACATGTTGCATGTACACACACTTGGTACTTGGCAATGGGATGTGTGACATGTGTTGTCATCATCCCGATGTCTCGATTTCCACGTGTCCGTACGTGTGAGTTGGGGGCGTCACAGGTGGTATCAGAGCGGTTTGGCTCTGGGTAAAACCACATGTCCCGTAGGTGCGGTACCAGAAAGTTTTTAAAGTTGTGATTTAAAAGTTTATTTTATTTGAAGCTTTGTTTTTTATTTTATTTGAGTTGGCTTGATTTTAATTAATTAATTTATTTACTTGTTTTCTTGTATGCTATTTTATTTTATCGTTATTTGGTTTTAATTTTGTGTTGTTTGTTTTGTCCGATATTTAAATGGGGTCAAAGTTTGTGTTATGGCAGGAAGATGGTAAGACCAAGAAGGCCTTCCGAGGAACCTCAGGATGATTTACCGAGAGGCGATGGAAATTTCGCGATAGCTCGAGCGTTAAATTGATTGGCTGAATATCTGCAGTGAGGGGAGCAAAGTAGAGCGGTGCAAGTTGGACGCACCTATGAGCGCTTCTTAGCTCATAGAACCCCTATTTTTACGGGAGAAGATGATCCACTTCGAGCTGGAAAGTGGATTAGAGATTTGGAAAAGACGTTTGAAGTCTATGGTTGCACTGAGGTGCAACAAGTGTTCTATGCAAGTTATTTATTACAAGGTACTGCTTCTGAATGAGGGGAGACAAAAAGAGAAATGTTAGTGTTGGAGTTGGGGTCCTTTGCCGCTGTGACTTGGCAACGCTTTAAAAAGGAATTTAATGATCGTTTCTTTCCCGCTTCTGTGAGGCGGCAAAAAGCAAGAGAATTTTCTAGCTTGGTCCAAGGAAGCATGATCGTAGAACAATATGCCCGGAGATTTGTAGAGCTTGGGAGATTTGCTTCTCATCTTATCGCCGAGGAGGAGATGCAGGCCGAGCGTTTCCAGGAGGGTCCGTGACCAGACATACGCAGAATGGTAGTTTGCCACCGGATTACCATTTTTTAGGAATTAGTTGATTTGACCACTCTTGCAGAGCGTGAGATTAGTTTGAGCATGGGCTCCCCTCCAGGTCAGAAGAGGCTGAATGTTGATGGTGAAGGAAGCAGTTTTGGGTCACTACAAAAGTTTATACAGAGGACAGGAATCCGATCATTGACAGCCTCCAGTGTGCGTATGGGAGGCCGAGTTCCAGTTTGTGGCAAATGTAATAGAGCTCACGGAGGTGAGTGTCGTTTGGGTAGGAACCAATGTTTTGAATGCGATCAGACGGGGCACTTTGCTCGTGAGTGCCCTAGTTGAGTTCAAGGAAGTCGTGGAGATCGATGTGGTGGTAGAACTAACCAGAAGCAATTAGTTCGAGCTCGGATGTATGCAGTAACTCCTGGTACCGTTGGAGGCGAGGTTCCGAAGGCTCAGGATGCTGGAGTCATGTCAGTATGGGTCTAACCTAATCTTTTGTGATGAATGCCTTGTGTGGTTTGTTTTTATATTATCGAGGCTTGAAGGAAGGACATGATCTGGGTGAGCTCTTAGGGAAGTAGGATAATTGAGTTCTTTGGTTCCGTAGAGTTTATGAAATGGTCTATAACGTAGTAGGTTGTAAGATTAACAAATTTCAAGGATAGATTTTATGGAATTTCAACAAAGTTTTAAGGTTTCGCAGATTTTAGGAAATGATTGGTTATTATTTAAAATTTTAGATTTTGAGAGTTTCGGGAGTCGATTGTTTTGTTATTGGATATAAGTTCATCGACCTAACGGATTTTGGAAAAGGAATTTTGCATAATTTAAGGTTATGGGATTACGGATTTGAAGGACTGATTCATAATGAGATTGAAGTTTTAGTTTCGCATGATTGGTGTACTAGTATGAATTATTTTGGAGATTGATTAGGCTGTAACCATTAAAATGGGGTTGAACAAAGTTAAATGATGGATATAGGAATTATCAAGGAGAATATTTCTTGGGAGATTAAAGGTAATGACCTAATTAATATATTTTTAGGATTGAAGATGTTGATCTAGTTCGTGTGTTTGTCTAAGGATTGAAAATATCGATCTATTTTGAAAAATAATTGTTATAGATCGAGGTTATAGTGACAGGTTTTAGGATTGATTCATACTGAGTTTGGGAATATTAGATGGTGCGAAATTAGGAGATGATTTTTTTTTCTTAATTTCGAGGACATAGATCTAGATGATGAATATGATAGGATTGAATCACTTGCAAGTTGGAGAAGTATTGGCTTTGTCTAAGGACATGTAATAGTTGTGAGTGTATGGACTTGGAGGATACAAAGTCCTTGTTTATTTTTGGCTTGGAAGAAGTGGTTTGATAGGTGTTAATTTATGAGGACATAGTCTTTTTGCATTTTGGCGAGTTATTAGAGTGCGCGCAGAAGCATGATTTTTGGAGATAATTAGATATTCAAATTTGGTGCTGATTTTGAGAAATTAGTGGTGACTTGAAGTTTTAGTAAGAAATTAATCATTTGGTTGCACAAATTATACTGATTGATGGTTTATTTTGGAAGTGACTATTAGGTTATCAAGATATAGTATACAATAAAGGTTTCGAGGACATAGCTTAAGAGTTGATTGAGGTTAAATCAATCAATTCTAAGAAGTATTAATTATTGAAATTTACTTGGGTGCGGTTTTGAGGGTCTTGTGGATATGGTGATTTCGGTTTACGTGGCCGCTTTAAGAGTTTTAGACGTGATGCGTCGTTGGGAGATTAGTGCGAATATGATGGAATTGCTTATAGGAGTATATTTGGGGAGAGCTTTATTCATACTTGTGTGGAAATGGTTGATGGTATGATTTTCTCAAGTATACTCTGAGTTGTATATTGTATCCTGCTTAGTGCTGATGTTTAACCTTACAAATTTTGAGGACGAAATTTATTTTAAGGAGGGGAGAATGTGATACCCCGTTTTTACGTGTATTTTCACTGAAGGATTATTTTAATTTAATTAAAATAATGGTTCTTTTATTTTAAATTATTGGATTTTAATTGGATTTTATTTGTTGTTTGAGTTTAAATTGCTGTTTAATCTATTTTAGCTGGTCTTTGGATTTAAAATTTAGTTGTTAGTTTTTACTAGTTATTTATTATATTTTAGCTTTATGTTGTGTTTAAATTATTTTCTTGGTTTTATTGCTTTTAAAATTATTTTCGTTTGATCAGTTTTTGGACTCCAGAGGTGAGGACTGGACCTCATTTCTTTTTCCCATATTTTCTTTTTCTCTTTTTCCTTTCTCTTTCTTCTCTTTTTTTTTTCTTTTTTTTTTCTTTCTTTTCCTCTGGTTTCCTCCCACGCGAAGCTCTCTCTCTCTCCCCTCTCCGTTCGTTTCTTCGTGCTGCCCAGACTTGCCGCCGCCGTGCGGCACACCACCCCCACCATTCAACTCCCCTCCGACCGGTGAACCTCCCCACCAAGTTTCACCTCCATCCGAGCTGCCGTTAAGCCGGAATCGCCACTCCAAGCCGTGGCCTATTTTCCCTCTAGCGCCGCCGTCGCTCCACCTCCGGCCACCATCTCTTCATCACTTTATCACCGACTCCTTACCGTCCTAAACCACCCATTTCCGGCTTCGATCCGTCGTCGGAGCAGCCCCCATGAGCTAGCTTTCCGATTTGGGTATTTTGGCCTTCCACCGCCGTTTTCGCCGCCACCCATTGCCAACCTTCACTTCCACTAGCTTCATAAACACCTCTAAGCTATTTCCTATCAATCCCGAGTCTTAGTTTGTCCCCAATCAAAAGTGGGTATTTTACAACCCACGACCACAGTGTTTTTACACTGTTACGTTACTTTCTCGTTGTTGTTTGCAGCTTGTTGATCCTTCGAAAATTATCATATAGCGCTGTAAGTATTTTCCAAACTTCATTTTAGATTTAAATATATTATTGCTTTTACAATAAATATTTGTGACTGGTTGGTTATTCCGGACTGAGTCCGACGAGTCGGGGGTTAGATGAATTTGAGAATGGAGTTAATTATGTTTTGGTTGACATTGAGATTTATTGGATATTTTGTGTTTTGATGTTTGCATTGCATAGTGCATGCATGTTCATGCTTGGAAAGGAAAACTGGGTTTTCGCGTAATTGCATGCGTGTATATGTGTTGGAACTTGAAAACTGGGTTTTCAAGTGAGAAATGTTTGTTTTTGGTATATGCGAACGATTGGATTGATTGGTTTGAGTCAGAGACACGTGTAGGGATGGTGGTAAGCAGGGATGGTGGTAGAGTCCCGCCTGCGATTCCCGCCTACGGTGCACGCGGCGTAGGGATGGTGGTAGAGTCCCGCCTACGGTGCACGCGTAGGGATGGTGGTAGAGTCCCGCCTACGGTGCACGCGTAGGGATGGTGGTGAGCAGGGATGGTGGTAGAGTCCTGCCTGCGATTCCCGCCTACAGTGCTCTGATGGTTTGGTTAATGGGCCATTTTCTGGAAAAATGACGATATTGGTTTTTAGGCTATTATCTAGGATAATGACGAGGATATGTTTAAAAGAAATATTTTGGGCCAAAATGTGATTTTGGCGTGCGTGGTAAAATGTGGTTTTTTGGGACATGTGCATTTGACATCTTTTTATGTATATTGTTGAGTGTAATATATTTTTATCTTGTGGCGTTTGGATTATTACTTACCTGCGGCACCATTTTTGGTACTGTAAACTTTGATGTAGAGGTTGAGGAGGAGGAGGCGGCTCCGCCATAGCTTTGACTTGGAGTTGCTTATCTTTTGATATTATCTGTATTTTTTTTTATGTTATGTATTTGGGTTTGAGATAGTGTTGAACTCGTAATATTTTATTTACGTGTGTTTTAAACTGGTTTGTATTTAAACAAAAATTCTGGTACTTAGTTGTAAAATATTTATTATCCGCTGCGTTATTTATTTGTACACATGTTGCATGTACACACACTTGACACTTAGCGATGGGATGTGTGACCCATGTTGTCATCATCCCGACGTCTCGATTTCCACGTGTCTGTATGTGGGAGTTGAGGGCATCACATCCTTCGCCGAGTCTGAATATTGAGCTATGACTGCTATCTCTTGTGAACTCACATCGCTCCGCTACTTTCTTCGTGACTTATGCATTTCCATAACCAAGCCCGCCACCTTGTACTGTGACAACCTGGCAGCCTTGCACATTGTTGCAAATCCAGTGTTTCATGAACGCACGAAATACATCGAAATTGACTGTCATCTCGTTCGCGAAAAAATATCGACTGGTCAAATATCCACCGCACACGTTCCATCCGCAAATCAGCTAGCAGATTTGTTCACTAAGCCAATACATTCTCCCATGTTCAAAAAGTTGTTGTCCAAGATGGGAGTAATCAAAATTTACTCTCCATCTTGCGGAGGGTATTGAACTCACAGCAACCTTCCATGCATACGGATCCACCAGATAAAAAGGAAGAGCAGTAACACTATGCATTGTACATTCTGTTAGAATTGTTAGCATGATCTGTCATTTTTATTCATTTTTGTAATCTATATATATAGCAGCACATGTCGTGCATGCAGTACAGAACATTTTGGAATATAATTCAGTTATTTCATTGCACCTTTGGTTCATCTTTTTCCCTGAGTCACTGTTAATAATCCTTGAAAAAAAAAACACACACACAAATCAGGTAATTGGTTAATTTCCGAAAAAGTTCGGGTTTGGTTAACCAGTTAATTTGGCCGGTTGGGAAATTCCTTCTTCAGAAGCATTTATGTTCGGTTCGGGTCGTGTCGATCGGTTGCCTGCCGACAAAGTGCAGATCTTATCTCAAACATGAGAAACATGGATTGGCATTTACATTAGCCCTAGGCCACATAAAGAACCAGCTTCTATTGATGAGTACACGTGTATACCTTAAAAACACCCATATTAATGTGGTCTATATCATAATAATAAAAAGATCATACAATTATCGAGTGTGCAGGGGTCACTATCCACTAGTACTATCACATTTCTAACCACTAATGCAATGTGATCTATATGCGCGCAAGTCTCATTTAAAAATACTTTAATATATAACACCTAAATAATTTAATTTTTTAAAACTCTTACCACAATCTCAAACAGTCCAAATGCAATGACGAATGCATTGACGACAAAACGACATGAAATGATCATATATATATATATATAAATATATATTTATATATATATCAAGCTCAGGACATTTACATTATATTTGTATATAATTAATTAAATGACATGCATTACAGTACGCTATATTCCTTAATTTTTCTAATAGGGTATAAGTAGCCGCTCTCTTTTATACTATTAACGTCGAAATCTATTTATTAATATTTTAAATATTTCTATAAATGAATCTTATTAAATTTATACACTCAATCTGCTGATATTGTTTTTATATTTTAAAATGATGAAAAAATATAAATTAAAAAATTAAAAAAATATGAGGGAATGATTTTGGCCCGACGGTAAGAGGAATCGGTCAAGATATGGGAGGCGGCAGAGTAGCTTCGCTTGTCTATAAATAGCTGGGACATGGCACGCATGTTAGCCACACTCACCTTTCATTTGAAGCTCAAAAACGCAGTAAACTCACCCCTACCAACTGCATTAATCCCCAAAACCGTCTCAGATTTGATAATTAATAGGATGTCAATCCAGATTTCAGCAGCTCCTACCTCAATCCAAAATGCCACTCGTGACAAATCTAATCGCAGGTTGGCGGATTATCATCCTACCATTTGGGGATTAATGCAGTTGGTAGGGGTGAGTTTACTGCCTCAATGCAAAATGCCACTCGTCACAAATCGAATCGCAGGTTGGCGGATTATCATCCTACCATTTGGGGTGTTCAGTTCCTATCCTATGCTTCTAATGATCATGACTCCAACATGGCAATATATAAATAAATATATATATATATATATGCGACCTAGCTCTACCCTTTTTCCTGTTTACATATCATATATATACTGTGGTCGAGATGACTGGTTTTACCATTTACTGCCAACTTTGATCTCTAAAATGAATGGCCGGTCATGAATTTCTTATCCAATCTTTGATCTAACTCGCACCATAATTGCAAATAATAAAATAGTCATTGCTAAAGCTGGATCTCGCAATCTTTTTTCACATTTTAAAATTAAAAAATTCTTGAAAACTTAATTATCATGATCTCGACCTAGAACTCATGATGATGTGAACTAATTTTGACAAAAGGCTTTGTGGTGTTCTAAACCCAAGACCTCACACGCAAGGGGTATGACCTCAACCATTGGACTAGAGCTTCTTGAAAATGTATATAATGATTTTATTTACTAATTCAGCATATCATTGTGGCACATGAACTTTTTTTAAAATATTGTTTACATGATTATCATTGTTGAACACATGCTTGCCATGATATTATTTTGTGACATTTGTTAGGCATTTTATTTTATGTTATGAATTGCCTAGATTATTATTTTTTGTGAATAATAATTATTTGGATGAAATGTGATATGATTATTTTTGTACATGTATTGTGATTACATGAGCTCAGTTGCCGATGAAGATCGTAGAGTGTCCAGCTGTACATGGGTTGGGGCTTTGGATCAACACCTCTGTCAGATGGCGCTGGAACCTTAGGTAGCGCATCATTGCGTGCACATCTTCCCTGACATGCATTGAATGTGGCGTGGACTTTGGCAGTGGTGTGCCCTTCTCCACACTTCATTTAATGCAGCATGCCTCTGGCTAGATGCATCCATTCTTGGACATCTCTAGCCACTTGGACTCTAGTGCAGGCACCTGTCTCCCCCTTTTTAGTAGGACTCGGTCGGCCACTTCGAACTACAGGTGGTCCGAGTTGGCATTTAGCATTGGAGATTATGTCTTAGATTCATTCCATAGTTTATTGACCCCTGCAACAGTTGAAATTCTTATTTGCATACAAAATTAGTTGATGGCTCCTTCCATTAATTATGACTCTTAAAGATGTAACGAAAGATGAGAAAAGTTACAAGTTAAAAATAATAAAAATATATTCATTTAATGTATTGATAAAGAATAAAATATGGGCAATCCTTGAAAAAAAGACATAAATCAGGTAATTGGTTAATTTCCGAAACAGTTCAGGTTTGGTTAATCAGTAAATTTGGCCGGTTGGGAAATTCCTTCTTCAGAAGCATTTATGTTCGGTTCGGGTCGTGTCGATCGGGTGCCTGCCGACAAAGTGCAGATCTTATCTCAAACATGAGAAACATGGATTGGCATTTACATTAGCCCTAGGCCACATAAAGAACCAGTTCTATTGATGAGTACACGTGTATACCTTTAAAAACACCCATATTAATGTGGTCTATATCATAATAAAAAAAAGATCATACAATTATCGAGTGTGCAGGGGTCACCATCCACTAGTCCTATCACATTTCTAACCACTAATGCAATGTGGTCTATATGCGCGCAAGTCTAATTTATTTTTCTTTTTTTAAATAGAAAATTTTGAAACCCACGTAAAAAAATCATATTAAAAAAATCATTTTTTTCATATTACTCGAAAAAGCACACTTGATACTTATCTTCAAATATATTTTTTAGTTATTTGAGATTAAAAATAATTTAATATATAACACGAAAATAATTTAACTTTTTCATTAAAATTTTTTTAAGACTATTAAATACTTTTTAAAATTCTTACCACAATTCCAAACAGTTCAAATACAATGACGAATGCATTGACGACAATACGACATGAAATGATCATATATATAAAATATATATATATATATATATATCAAGCTCAGGACATTTACATTATATTTGTATATAATTAATTAAATGACATGCATTACAGTACGCTATATGCCTTAATTTTTCTAATAGGGTATAAGTAGCCGCTCTCTTTTATACTATTAACGTCGAAATCTATTTATTAATATTTTAAATATTTCTACACATGAATCTTATTAAATTTACACACTCAATCTGTTGATATTGTTTTTATATTTTTTTAAAAATATTTTAAAATGATAAAAAGAAATATAAATTAAAAAATTAAAAAAATATGAGGGAATGATTTAATTGGCCCAACGGTAAGAGGAATCGGTCAATATATGGGAGGCGGCAGAGTAGCTAGGCTTGTCTATAAATAGCTGGGACGTGGTGGCACCCATGTTAGCCACACTCACCTTTCATTTGAAGCCCAAAAACACAGTAAACTCACCCCTACCAACTGCATTAATCCCCAAAACCGTCTCAGATTTAATAATTAATAGGATGTCAATCCAGATTTCAGCAGTTCCTGCCTCAATCCAAAATGCCACTCGTGACAAATCGAATCGCAGGTTGGCGGATTATCATCCTACCATTTGGGGTGTTCAATTCCTATCCTATGCTTCTGATGATCATGACTCCAACATGGTAATATATAAATATATATATGCGACCTAGCTCTACACTTTTTCGTGTTTACGTATCATATATATACTGTGGTCGAGATGACTGGTTTTACCATTTACTGCCAACTTTGATCTCTAAAATGAATGGTCATGGATTTCTTATCCAATCTTTGATCTAACTCGCACCATAATTGCAAATAATAAAACAGTCATTGCTAAAGCTGGATGTCGCAATCTTTTTTCACATTTTAAAATTAAAAAATTCTTCAAAACTTTATTATCATGATCTCGACCTAGAACTCATGATGATGTGAACTAATTTACTCGTGTAGGACGCAGATGATAAAATTATGGAGCAACTCCAAGAATCGAAGGAAGAGTTGAAGAGAATGCTCGTGACTCCTACTGAAACGCTTTCAGGAAAATTGGGCCTGATTGATGCAATTCAGCGCTTAGGTGTTTCATATCATTTTGAAAGTGAGATTGACAAAATTCTGCAGGAAGTGCACACGAACCCTCCTTGTTTTAATAACAACGATAAGGACAATGACCTTAACCTTTGCACTATTGCTCTCTGGTTTCGATTGCTTAGACAACAAGGTTATAATGTTTCATGTGGTGCGTTCTCATTTGTCATTAAATTTTACAGTTTTTTTTCGTTGAAAAATGTCTTATAACCAGCAGTACTGTTAGGATGTTGTGGTACGGGGCATACAATTACAACTGAAGTAGAAATGAGAAAGAATGAAAGAAAAATAATAATAATAAACACCAAAGTATTTTGCTTGGAAAATTTGTAGAAGGCTCTCACTATAGCAAAAGGATTACAAGAATTTCTCTCTAAAATAAGGAGAGCACAATTGACAATACTCTCTCTTATAAAAGGAGAAAAATACACTCTCTCTTATAAAAGGAAAAACAATATTTAGGAGAAACCTTACTATTTTTCTCTCTAAAAAACTCTCTTTCTCTCTATTTTTTGCTTGCAAAATGGGATAAATTTTGAAGAACTAAACATGTATATATATAAGAGCTAGATGGTGGTTTTGGCAATGTGAAATCAAGCTGTTCCAGCTTGATATAAGCTGTCAAATGAGCCACCATTATTGACAAATTCTAATTCTTAATGAAGAAGAAACAATCATCTTTATCCTTTTATCCATTTGCTGAAAATTTTGACCCATAAAAGTCCACAAAATTGACTTTACCGCCGCAAGTACTACTAATGTTATCTTTATATCATTAAATTATAATCAATTAGAATTTTGTTCTAATTAGGGTTGGTTACTAGGAAAACAAGGAGTAATTGGTGTGTCCTAGCTAAGTTTAATTCTTCTTGGCGCATTCAAATTAGTGTTCATTCAGCATTAATTAATCGCATCAGTTGATTTCTCTCGTCTTTTGAGTGCTCATTAACATAGACGTAGTAATTATGAAACAGATATTTTCAACGAGTTCAAAGATGAGAAAGGTGATTTCAAGGCATCCTTAATTTCTGACATGAATGGCATGCTGAGTTTGTACGAGGCTGCATATCTTGGCTTACGTGGAGAAGATATTCTTGATGAAGCCCTTGCTTTTACCACCACTCATCTTGAGTCATTTGTGAGTCATGATATCAAGGCGGCCAGTAATTTGCAAAAGAAAATAACTCAGGCTCTGAACCGGCCCATCCGTAAAGGATTACCGAGGTTAGAGGGAATCCATTACATCTCCATCTACCAGGAGGAAGATTCACACAACAAAACTCTGCTGAATTTTGCCAAGTTAGATTTTAATGTCGTACAAGCACAACACCAGAAAGAAGTATGCAACATTACAAAGTAAGTCCAACTTGCATGATAATAAACTACATGNCTTTTTGGAACAGTTTGTATACCTTTTCCTCTGCTGAAACACCGTACTGTTTCATGTAGCACTCAACCGCTGAGGCCATATGTCCTCTCTTTTGCTCAAACTACAGCACGTACCTATAAATTAATGTGCATTAATGGTTACATAAAAAGTACGTACTATAGTAGTGGGGAAATGCCGAGGGAAAAAACATACTCTTGGGTTTATTGTACCTTATGGGAGACAATGTCGTCCATGAGTCTGGCAATAATTGCTGAAGCTGTAACGATTTCAGGGCCATTGGATATCCATTCAAAGACCTCTCTATTTGCAATATTTCCCATGCCAACAAAGGAAGTTGTGGCCAGCAGTGGATAACCTGAAGATACTAGGGCAATACGCATGTACTCCTCCATTGTTGGAACGAAGCTTTCATGACGCCACCTGGCTTCCACGTGGTAGGCCTGGACTGTTTTTTTCATCTGCAACGCACACAGTAAAAATAAATTCATGTAAATCATCATATATTCGGTTTAAAACGAATTTAAAAAAAAAAAAAGGTTCTCAGGTAATATTAATCTAGAATTATTATTGGCAGCTAGCTTACTGCTTCCTTTGCATAATGCACACTGAATGATCTTCCCTCTTTTGCAGTCTCTGCCTCAATTTCATCGTAAATATCTAACAATGCCCGATAAAGTGGCTTCATATACTCGGGAAGTAGATCTATGGCGCTAACATCCCATCTGAAAATGCAAATAACGAGAATTTCCATATCATTATTTATCTTTTGTTGGACTATATATGATCAGAAAACTACCTACATTATATAACATGTCGTATTGAAACTAAAATTAGAGACCGAATATCATCATGTAACCTTTCGATTGCTTCCGTAAATAGCTCGAGTTCTTCGTACGAACCAAAGGCATCGTAGGTATCATCAATAATGGATGTCATGGCTATTACTTTTATCAGAATCCTTCTTGCAAGGGAATATTGAGGTTCAAAATACACTCCCATGATCCAAAAACAGCACTCTACTATTCGGTCTCTAGCATAAGGCAGCTTTGTTGCAAAGTCTAAGTTTTTCCACCACCTGAAAAACATTCAGCTCAACTTTTTAGTATGACTATTTAAAACAGTCTCCAGGGACACAAAAAAAAAATGCTTTTCCCCCCGTATATAAATCACTTTTACCATCATGCATGCATGCAGTACCAGTACTACTCGATCAAGTATTACGTAAAGTACTTCAAAATCGATCATGTAGTTTATGATCATGCAAGTTGATCTCCTACTTAAAGTCACTTTTGTAATCCTTCTATCTTTTCTACACTTTCCATCTTCATGCCGCTTACATATCTGCTAGGCCTAAGGAGGATCGACACCAGATAAACTTGTCATTATTAATTGGCTTTGTTAATATATCTGCTAGGTTGTATTTTGTATGGATTTTTTGTATATCTACACTTCCTTCTTCCACCTTCTCACGAACGAAATGATACTGAACTCGTATGTGCTTTGTCTTTGAATGAAATGCTGGATTCTTTGCCAAATGCAAAGTGCTTTGACTATCACAAAATAGAGCAATCTTCTCTTGTATGTGTCCGAGCTCTTCCAGTAGCATTTGCAACCATATTGCCTCTTTGCTAGCTTGTGTAGCTGCGACATAGTCTGCCTCTGTCGTAGAAGTAGCCACGATAGATTGCAATTTTGAAACCCAGCTTACAGCTCCTCCAGCAAGAGTAAACACATAACCTGAGGTGGACTTGCTCTTGTCAAGATCACCTGCATAATCTGAATCAACATAGCCTCTAACAGTAAAGTCTGATCCTTTATAACATAATGCGACATTTGAGGTACCCTTGACATATCTCAGGATCCTCTTTACAGCACTCCAATGCTCTTTACCAGGATTTGCCATGTATCGACTAACCACTCCCACTGCTTGTGCAATGTCTGGTCTTGTACAAACCATAGCGAACATTAAGCTACCCACTGCAGATGCATACGATACTCGAGACATTTCCATCCTCTCTGCTTCATTGCTAGGACTCATACTTGAGAATAACTTGAAATTAATAGGAAGAGGGGTAGAAATTGGCTTACAATCTTGCATGTTAAAGAGCCGCAAGATTTTCTTCAAATAATTTTTCTGAGAAAGCAAAATCTTCCTATTATTTCTGTCTCGATAAATTTGCATACCTAGAATCTTGTTTGCTGGTCCCAAGTCCTTCATTTCAAATTCCCTAGCCAACTGTGCCTTTAAGTCTGTAATACGATTTTTGTTGGGGCCTGCTACCAACATGTCGTCAACATTCAACAATAGAATAATGAAATTACCATCACCAAATCTCATGTAGTAAACACAAGGATCTGAACTATGTCTGTTATATCCAAGGCTCATGATAAAGGAATCAAATCTCTTATACCAACATCTCGGCGCCTGTTTGAGACCGTATAGAGATTTGTTCAACCTGCAAACCAAGTTCTCTTTTTCTTTTTCTTCAAAACCTTCTGGTTGGAGCATGTAAATCTCTTCTTCAATTTCTCCATGAAGAAATGCGGTTTTCACGTCCAATTGCTCTAAGTACAAGTCAAATGTAGCACACATCGCAAGGACTGCTCGAACCGTTGTGAGTCTAACAACAGGAGAGAATATTTCGTTGAAGTCGATGCCTTCTTTCTGAGCGAATCCTTTCACCACCAATCTAGCACGATACCGCTCCACTTGGTCATTACTATCTCGTTTGATCTTGTAAACCCATTTGTTTCCGATGGCCTTCCTTCCTTGTGGTAGTGGAACAAGATTCCATATTTTGTTTTTATGGAGAGCTTCAATTTCTTCTTGCATTGCAACCATCCACAGAGAAGCTTCTTGGCTTTTTGTAGCCTCATGGAAAGTTGACGACTCTTCATCCTCTGTTAGTAGACAGTATGCGACATTTCCCTCCATGATGTACTCTGAGTGCCAAGCTGGTTCTCTTATCTCCCGAGTTGACCGTCGAACTTGTGGAATTGCACACTCAGCTTGTTCTTGTTCTTCGTGCTCCGATGTTGCTTCAGAAGAATCTGAAACTTCTAGTTTTTGTCTTTCTTCAACTTGAACTGTAGTAGTCTCTGGTTTCTTTTTTGAAGTGCTATCATTTTCTTTTTCTTGTACCTTATATTCTACAAATACAACATCCCTGCTGATTAGCACCTTACGGGCAGTGGGATCCCACAGGCGATACCCCTTGACTCCATCAGCATACCCTAAGAAATACATTTTCTGGATTTTGGATCCAGTTTTGATGTTTCTTGGGCGTTGTACATAAAATAAACGGGACTTCCGAATGTATGTAAGTGAGAATAATCAGCTGGCTTATCAGTCCACATCTCCATTGGCGTTTTCAAATCAATTGCAGTTGATGGTGACTGATTGATCACATAACAGGAAATCTTGACTGCTTCTGCCCAAAATGACTTGGTCATCCCCGCAGTTTTCAACATCGCTCTTGTTCGTTCTAACAAGGTTTTGTTCATTCGCTCTGCTACTCCATTTTGTTGTGGAGTGTATGCCACCGTGAGCTGCCTTTTGATACCTCCTTGTTGACAGAAGCTATCAAATTCAATACCAGTATATTCTCCTCCATTGTCTGTCCTTAAACACTTGATCTTCTTTTTAGATTCAAGCTCAACCCGCGCTTTGAATATTTTGAAAACTGGAAATACATCTGCCTTATTTTTTATTGGATAAACCCAACATCTCCTGGAGTAATCATCAATAAATGACACAAAGTATTTTGCTCCTCCTAGGGACAAAACTGGTGCTTGCCAAACATCAGAATGGATTAATTCTAAGATAGCTTTGCTTCTAGCAGAGGAGCTACTGAATTTCAATCTGTGCTGCTTACTAGTAACACAGTGCTCACAAAAGGGTAATGAAACATTTTTGAGCCCTGGAAGAAGCTTTTGTTCAGCAAGAATCTTCAAACCTCGTTCTGACATGTGGCCAAGCTTACGGTGCCACATCATTGTTAATTCTTCTGCCGAACTTGCCAACGCAGTGGATGCTTCTCCTTCTTGTTGTGTTTCTCCTTTAAGCATGTACAAATTTGCAGCTATCTTTTCTGCTTTCATCATTACAAGCGCTCCTTTAACTATTTTCATGACCCCATCTTGAATATGGGTTTTACACCTACTATTATCTAATTGTCCTAAAGACAATAGATTTTTCTTCAAGCCTTTCACATGTCGTATCTCTTGGATGGTGCGAACCGTACCATCACACATCTTCAATTTGATGGTACCAATACCAGCAATCTCCAAGGCATGATCGTCTCCCATGAACACAGATCCTCCTGAGATAGGTTCATATTGATGGAACCATTCTCTCCGGGGGGTCATATGCCATATTGCTCCTAAGTCCATAAGCCAGACATCAGCGAAGCTTCTTCTGCCTTCAGTAACTGTTGTTGCCTTACTGTATAAAATTTCATCATCATCTGAGGTGCTTGTTACACAACCCTGAGCTTTTGACAACTCAGGGCCTCTTCCTTTGGCTTCTTCGTTCTTTTTGAGATGCCAACACTCCCTTTTGTAGTGCCCTTTCTTGCCACAGTGATGACAGTTGACATTCTTCTTACTTCTAGATTTTGATCTACTCTGATTTTGACTCCCACTGGAGCCACGTTCCGTTGATCTCCCTCTCGTCATTACCGAAGCTTTAGCTTGTTGTGAACGGCCTCCTGGTCTATCTTCTTTGCTTTTGCGCCGACTTTCTTCTTCAAGAACCGCAGCTGCCATATCATCGAAGACTAGAACTTCAATGTTGTTGGTTAAGTTGATGATGAGTTGATCATACGAATCAGGTAGACTTTGAAGAAGAATTTCAGCACGTTCACCCGTCTCTATGTTATGCCCCATTACTGTGAGTTGTGAAAATAAAGTGTTGAGGGTGTTGATGTGTTCTGTCACCGTAGTTGACTCCATCATCCAGAGGGTGTAAAGTTTTCTCCTCAAGAAAATTTTGTTGTGTAGTGATTTGGCCTCATACAATTTTGTCAGAGTATCCCATATCTCTTTTGCTGTCTTTTTCTCCGCCACACTTAACAATACTCCATCGGCAAGTGCTAGGTGTAGATTAGCAATAGCATTGCCATCCATCTCGTTCCACTTGCCATCGTCAGTGATCTCATCGAACCTATCTCCAATTGCCGCCAAGTAATTATCTTTCCTCAAAACTGCTTTTATTCTCATTTTCCACAATGAGAAATTACTCTCATTGAACTTCTCTATTTCGTACTTCGTCGCCATTATTGAAGATGCCTCCTTTCCACTAATTGGATCTAACTGTAGCATGAAAATTGACTATAAACCTGATGCTCTGATACCACTGTTAGGATGTTGTGGTACGGGGCATACAATTACAACTGAAGTAGAAATGAGAAAGAATGAAAGAAAAATAATAATAATAAACACCAAAGTATTTTGCTTGGAAAATTTGTAGAAGGCTCTCACTATAGCAAAAGGATTACAAGAATTTCTCTCTAAAATAAGGAGAGCACAATTGACAATACTCTCTCTTATAAAAGGAGAAAAATACACTCTCTCTTATAAAAGGAAAAACAATATTTAGGAGAAACCTTACTATTTTTCTCTCTAAAAAACTCTCTTTCTCTCTATTTTTTGCTTGCAAAATGGGATAAATTTTGAAGAACTAAACATGTATATATATAAGAGCTAGATGGTGGTTTTGGCAATGTGAAATCAAGCTGTTCCAGCTTGATATAAGCTGTCAAATGAGCCACCATTATTGACAAATTCTAATTCTTAATGAAGAAGAAACAATCATCTTTATCCTTTTATCCATTTGCTGAAAATTTTGACCCATAAAAGTCCACAAAATTGACTTTACCGCCGCAAGTACTACTAATGTTATCTTTATATCATTAAATTATAATCAATTAGAATTTTGTTCTAATTAGGGTTGGTTACTAGGAAAACAAGGAGTAATTGGTGTGTCCTAGCTAAGTTTAATTCTTCTTGGCGCATNCCAAGATCTGGCTCCACCTTGACCTGTGTCCTCTGAGGTTTGATCCTCAGAGTCACTGTCATCACCATTTACAGGTTCAGGTTGGGTGTTAACCTGCTCCACCTCAACCTGAGATCCCTCTAAGGGCTTATCAATATTATTGGTTAACTGTGCTTCTTGTACCCGAGCTATGTGTGACTCATTAAAAGTCACATCTCTGCTCACAATGTTCTTATGCCTACCAGGTCCATCTACCCAAAGTTTGTAGCCCTTAACCCCTTCAGGATATCCTATAAAAATGCACTTAAGTGCCCTAGGTTCCAACTTATCAGTTTTTGAATGTGCATAAGCTACACATCCAAAAACTCTTAGGTAGTCATATCTGGGAGGTTTTCTAGATCATAACTCTTGTGGAGTTTTAAACGCTATAGCAGAGGATGGACGTCTATTTATAAGGTGGACTGCAGTAGTGGCAGCTTCTATCCAAAAGGTTTTAGGCAATCCTGAATTAGACAGCAGGCACCTAACTCTTTCTAAGATGGTCCTGTTCATTCTCTCAGCCAAATCATTCTGTTGAGGGGTTTTCCTCACAGTCTTATGCCTAAGAATTCCTTCTTTTTGACAAAACAAGTTAAACTCATTTGACAGGAATTCTAAACCATTATCAATCCTTAGAATCTTCAGTTTCCTACCTACTTGGTTTTCCACTAGAGATTTCCACTCCTTGAACTTTTCAAAAGTGTCACTCTTGTTCTTCAGAATATAAATCCAGACCTTTCTAGAGTAATCATCCACTAAGGAGAGAAAATAACTCCCTCCACTATGTGAATTTACTCTTGTAGGTCCCCATAGATCAAAATGGACATAGTCCAGGGTTTGCTTAGTGTTATGGATTGCTTACTTGAAACTAACTCTCTTTGCCTTTCCAAAGTGCAATCTTCACATAAAGGTAAATTTTCTAGGTTCTGTTCACTCAGTAATCCCTGTTTCTGTAACTCTACAAGCCCCTTTTGACTTACGTGTCCAAGCCTACTATGCCATAAGACAAATTTATTCTCTACAGTGTTCTGTATAGGAGAAGCTTCCCCAATTACAGTTTTTCCAAGTAGCGTATACAACCCATTTTTAATAACCCCTTTCATAATAAGTAAGGAACCTTTAGTAACCCTAAGTACCCCTGCTTCAGATTTGAAGGTGCAACCTGATAAATTAAGCATGGCAAGAGAAATTAAATTTCTCTTCAACTCAGGTATAAATCTGACCTCCCTCAAGGTTCTTTTAGTACCATCATGTAATTTTAGTCTAACTGACTCTATGCCCATGATTTTGCAGGACTTATTATTTCCTAGGATTACATGTCCCCCCTTTAACTCAGAGAATGTTTCAAACCAATCTCTAACTGGACACATATGAAAAGAGCAACTAGAGTCCATTATTTTACTCTATTTTATAATCAACTTTACTCAATGTGAGTACCTCAACACTCTCATAGCCATCTAATACCATAGAGGTATCCCCTGCCTCCTTGGGCTTATTCCCTAGGTTGTTTTTCCTATTAGGGCAATTCCTTTTTAAATGCCCTTCCTTGTGACAGTGAAAATCTATTTGATTTAGACCTAGATTTCTCGGTTTCACTCTTGCCCTTCCTTTCTCTCTTCTCTATTCTACCCCTAACAGATAGCCCTTCCCCATGTTCCTGTTTGGTATCTCCTTTGTTTTGCAATTCCCTAGTATGAAGTACAGATTGTACTTCATCTAGTGTCAACGAGTCTCTACCATACATCATGGTTTCTTTAAGGTTCTGGTATGATGAGTCCAGAAAACTCATCAAGAGGATTGCTTGATCCTCATCCTCCACCTTAATATCTATATTAGCTAGGTCTAGAATGATTTTATTAAACTCATCAAGATGCTGTCCTATTTGGGTCCCAGGGGTCATCTTGAAGGTATAGACTTTGGTTTTCTTGTGGAGTCTATTTGCTAGGGATTTTGTCATGTACAAATTCTCTAGTTTCAACCATATTCCTGGTTTCACTCTTCCCTTCATTTTTCTCTTCTCTGTTCTACCCCTAACAAATAGCCCTTCCCCATGTTCCTGTTTGGTATCTCCTTTGTTTTGTAATTCCCTAATATGAAGTACAGATTGTACTTCATCTGGTGTCAACGAGTCTCTACCATACATCATGGTTTCTTTAAGGTTTTGGTATGATGAGTCTAGAGAACTCATCAAGATGATTGCTTGATCCTCATCCTCCACCTTAATATCTATATTAGCTTGGTCTAGAATGATTTTATTAAACTCATCAAGATGCTGTCCTATTTGGGTCCCAAGGGTCATCTTGAAGGTATAGAGTTTGGTTTTCTTGTGGAGTCTATTTGCTAGGGATTTTGTCATGTACCAATTCTCTAGTTTCAACCATATTCCTGCAGTAGTGTCCCCACTAGCCACCTCTCTCAGGACTTTATCCCTAAGAGAGAGGATTAGGGCACTGTGAGTTTTCTGGAGAATGTCTTCTTTGACAGTCTCCTTATCTTCCTCTTTCAAGGAAGAACCTTTCTTTTTTTCACCCAGGAGGGCATCCTGAAGTCCATACTGGACTAAGAGTGCCCTCATCTTTATTCTTCATAACCCAAAGTCATTATGCCCCATGAATTTTTCTATGTCAAACCTCATGGTCCCCATCGACCTAGGCTCTATATACCACTTGTTATGAAATATGTTTAAAGTTCCTTTTATATAGAACTCAAAATAAAGATTGAAAATAGAAATATTCACGAAAAGAACCAAACAAATTCAGACTAACCCTAATATCAAAATCGAATAAGAAATAGCAAGAAACAGAACAATAGCAAGATCAATAATCAAAGAAATAACAGGAATAAAGCAAGAAAAGAACAACACAACCGATTTACATGGTTCGACCCTAATGGTCTACGTCCACGATAGGAATGGCCTCAGAGCTTTATTGATAATCAATGTCCTTTATAGAGAAGCCTGAGAATCACTTGTATTTACAAAGCCCTCATCTCACTATAGAAAATCGTATAGATTTTCCCTCACAATGAAACCCTAGATTCTTACCTCTGTTCTTTCTCTCTCGAAAACCCTTCTCACAAACCGGCTGAAACTGATACAAATGAATTAGGTTTACAAAAAACTTATATCGATGTATATATAGAGTAAAACAGATGGCTCCATGTGTACAAATCCTACGGCTCAAGCTTAAGCCTTGTTTGATGCTGCTTACGAGTCACGTGCTGGTCACATGATCACCTACTCAAATCATTAAGCTTCATAGTTCCAGAATCTTCTATATATATTCATCATCCAATCGTCATATGAGAAAAGGGTCAGATAACATATAACAATAAATAAATTAATTGCCACAACAATTTACACTAATAATATGAAAGATGTATTCTCTACACCATCTGGTAAATAATATATATACAGAGAGAGAGAACATTACGGCCTCTACAGTTAAGTCCTACCATGCAACGATGAGTAGAGATTTCCCCAAGGCTCTAAGGAGTATAGGTCCAGCTTGAATCCAGTTGCAAGGGTCCAATTCCCACTCAATTTGGACACCATCCGATTAATTCCCCCGAATGGGATAAAGGAAACACCTCCTTATCATGTAGTTTGATTTTTGGACTGTTATTTTTCACTTTGTAGTTTTTCTTTAAAAGACTTTTTATCATTTAGTTTATGGGACTTGTAATTTTTATTCTTTTACGTTAAATAATACCAAAATGTTATTCTTTTAGTCTCCTATTTTCTGCCTCTTCTCGGGTTTCAACTTCTCTTCTCCAGTTTATTCACAGTTATGTGTGGTGCTCTCCAGGAGTGTCTCTTGGTAGTTTTCAATACTATATAATTTTCATAGATGACTACTCCCGATATACTTGGATGTACGTACCTTCTATTTAATAAATCTGATGTATTTCCTTCCTTTGTTAAGTTTAATTAAGCATTAGTTGAAAATCAAATTTCTTGCTTTATTCAACAACTTCAAACTGACAATGGGGGTGAATACATCTCTTATTATTTTCGTTCATTCCTTGATCAACA
Source organism: Carya cathayensis (assembly GCA_011037825.1). NCBI lineage: Eukaryota > Viridiplantae > Streptophyta > Magnoliopsida > Fagales > Juglandaceae > Carya > Carya cathayensis. The sequence continues at coordinate 1,252,956 of QGSO01000240.1, forward strand.
TGGCATTTTTCATCGCTTAAGTTGTCCTTACATTGCACAAAAAAAATGGCCTTGCCAAAAGGAAACATAGGCATCTTGTCAAAATGAGTCTTTCCATGCTTGATCAATCTGGTCTATCTAATAAATTTTGGGTTGAAGCCATTCTCACCTCTGTTTTTTCAATTAGTCAATTACCTACTCCTACACTACAAAACTCTACTCCTTTCTTTACTTTATGTAACCAACATCCTGACTACACCTCCCTACGCACATTTAGTTGTGATTGCTTAGAGAGAGAGAGAGAGAGAGAGAGAGAGAGAGAGAGAGAGAGAGAGAGAGAGAGAGAGAGGGCAGCAGAAACACGAGGTTGTTGGGATTTCGCAGTCTCAGACAGCAAGAGAGCAGAGAGACGCGCAAAGAGACAGAGAAGATATTAAGAGAATGGAGACGAGAAGCACTGAAAGAACAAAAAAACCAAGAGTAGCATCAAATTCACAACCCACATAGAGAAGAGAAAAGGGGATCGAGAAACACAAACCCACAACGCAGCGGGATGAAGAACAATGATGAAGAACTGAGAAATATAGAGCGCCAGAGACAGGTTCTTTTCATCTTCGGGCCTCACTCTCGAAATCTCCAACTCTAAGCGTGGCAGTTGGGTACAAGAAGAGGACAGGGAGATAAAGAATCTTCGTCAGTTGGCCATGATCGAAGATTGGGTGGAGAAGCAAAGTATTCATAGCTCTGTGCTATTCAATTCAATCTCAAGCTCCTCAGCGTCTAGCTCTGGTTTAGGATTCTCATAATCGGAAATAGAGTCTTTCTACAAACACAAACCAAAAGCCAAGTTGCAAAGCTCGAAGACGCAGATGAATTTGGAGTATCAAAATTCAAAGAAGCATCCTCCAAGAACAAAATAAACAGCCCAAACAGTGAGGAGAGTGGCGGTGGCACTAGGTAGAGAATCTCATTGGCGGCACTAGGTGGGTCACAATTAGGGGTTGGAAGTGAGGAGAGTGGTGGAGAGGGGAGCTTTTGTGCTAGAATCAACGAAGAGGGAAGGGAGAGGGCCATCGTGGGAGAGAATGGAGGGGTTTGTCGTCTGGTTCCACGGGGAGAGAATGGAGAGGGTAGTGTACGTAATCTCATGCATTGGTGGCACATGGTAGTTAAAGTGAGGAGCCTATGTGAAAGTCACTTATTGGAGGGCTGTTGTTGGGAAAAAAATAAAATAATTCGACCATTTATAAGATTAACTCTATCCATGATCTATTTTTTAAGCCAAAATGAAGATTTTAGAATTATTTACCACTACATTTTGTTGGGTAGTTTGAGTTTTGCTACGCAAGTACTGACCGGTGGCTTTAGCCTTGTTTTACGGGAAAAAAAATACTGAAGTTGACCTACAAAATATAGAAAACCTGTTCACCAGCCCCTTTTAAATTATAAAGTGGAACTAAAAAAGTTTGACTGCATGTAACTAGTTCTTGCTGCCGAAATTTGAGAAGTCAAAGGTTTGCATTTGAAGATATCCAAAACACTATGGATTCTCGTCTGGGACAAGTTTTATAAACTGAGACTTAACTACTCCAAATTAAAAACCCACAAACTCTTCCTTTGGTGTTAGTAGTTAGCAAGCTCACAAAGAAACAAAAATCATGGGTTTCCAAAGGTGGACCTTGAATTTGAAAGAAAGTTTGAAAGTGTTTTGGTTAACTTACCAATTAAAACAGAATAATGTATATCATTTATAAACAATTTTGTTACAGAGTATGAGCTGTACATCAATTTAAATTACAAAGAGGATCATATATGATATATACAAGTATTTGAATTCAAACTAAGCTATCCTATGAAATCGGTCTTCAGTTATGAGGAACCTTTATATGTGGTTGAATTGGAGATGTCACTAACAACCCCCTGGAGACGTCACTAACAACCCCCTGCAAGCTGAGTGGGGGTAAAACAACATGAAACTTGAAATGAAGAAGGAGAAATCGAGAAGCTGTAAGACCTTTAGTAAATATGCCAGCTATCTAATCATTGGTGTTTGATGACAATATCTTTATTGAGAACCTTTTCACGTATAAAATGATAATAAATTTCAATGTGCTTGGTACATGCATGATACACTGGATTAGATGTTAATGAAAGAGTGCCTATATTGTCACACCAAAGCATAGGAGGAGCAGATAGAGGAAGGTGTAGATCTTGAAGGAGCATTCTCAGCCAATAAACCTCAATAGTAGCGATAGATAGAGCTTGATATATATTCAACCAGGAAATAAGATAGTTACCAAGAAAAACACCGTTGAATGCCTGCTATAGGGATCACCAGCCCAATCGGAGTCACAGTACAATTGTAGTTGCATAGAGCCCATTCAGTAAAACAAGCCATGATCCACACTACCTTTTAGGTAACGTAAGACACGTTTAAGAGCAATCCAGTGAGAGGACATGGGTTGATGCATAAACTGGCATAACTAGTTCACATAAAAGGCCAGGTGTAACAGCCCGCTAAAAATTCAATGGTGAAATTTCTATAGACTTTAGGAATCTCGTGAAAACTCCATAAGCTTTCACGAACGGCTAATGCAAAGGTTTTAGCCTGTAACATAGTAGTTTATCACTCGCTATGATGTCAGAAATGCGATTTTATTATTTGAGGTAGTTAGAGTGTCAGATTACATTATAGTTTACACCACTAGGCTTAATTGAATATTTAGGATTTTTCAGTACTAAGTTTATTATGCACTTTTTCGGAGTGAATAGTACCCTCGATAAGCGTACTAAGTGCAGTGTTTTCAAAATCACAGTGTGGAATGTCCAAATTAGGTTAGAGAAGTTTTATTTGGACATTTGGAAAGATCTTAACCACACATAATGAATAGTATTAGATACTTGGCACAAAGAGAAACCATTAGATGGATTTGTGAAGGAAATCAATGTGTGAAACCATGCCACCTAAGCAAAACTTTTTTTCATTTGATCAACCAAATTGAGCCAGATTAAAGAGGGTTTCAACCCTAGTGAAACCCTAAATGGTTGGAATCTTTTTGAAACACCAAAAACTTGGTTGAAACCGAAACCCTAAACGGTTTCCCCAAACCCTAAAGTTGGCCTTCAAACCCTTTTGATCCAATTTCTAGCATTGTGTTTAATCACTTGATTAAATCACTTCCACATGCTATTAATTTCTCAAATTCTTATTATGACATCCTTATCCAACATTTTAAACCTTAGAAATTTTATTGGGCCAAGAAAAATTGGATTTGGGCTTGATAGCATCTCAAACCCTAACCAAACCCCATTTAAACCCCAAATTGAAGTCCACTTGGTTGAGGCCCACTAAGGCCCACGAATTTGGCCACCTTGGCAAAGCTTCTTGGAGAAGTTTCCTTCCCCACTTGGCAGATCATTCATTGCATCAAGTTGCACTCAATAATATGGAGGAACCCACCCCATCAAGTCCCATGTCTCATAGCTTTTGTTGGTTGTCCTTTGCCCCCCACTATCCTCTACTTTATCACATGTCTACACCTCCCCTCAATGATCATTAAGGCCTATATATTCCCCCTTCAGAAGTCTTGAGTTGTGCAAGACACACTTACTTCACTTTAATCATTTCTTCACCCCATTCTTAGAGAGAAACCCAAAAGAGCTCTCTCGGGCAGATTTCTGTGTCTTTTTGCGTGGAGATTCTCGACCCCTTGTAAGTATTTTTACACAATGACTCCTTCATAAAAGTTGTTCCTCTTTGAGTCTAGTTTCCATAGATGTATTTTTCGTATCATTCCATGGTCATTTGGTTGGTCAAAAGTATTTTTAACCATGGAAAGGTCATTCTGGGCGTGAATCTGGAGAGTATGTTATGTTTTGGAGTTTTTGACCAAGCTAATGGACATATCTTGATCCGAAAATTTTATGGAGTATTCTTAGAATGTTTTTAAGAGTTTTCATTGAGGTCTTGTTGCATGAGTAAAGCTTTTGATGATATATTTTCTTAGATCTAGAAACTTGAAAACTGGAAGTGGCAAAACAGTTTTTATTTGGAGAAAGTTTGAATATTTCGAAGTTTGATCTTACTCTAAAGGTTTTGATATTTTTATATGATGATCCTAAGTTTCTTATTTTCATGTTAGGATGTTATTTTGGAGATATTTAGTATTAGTTTCAAATATATGATTTTTTCTATACAAGAGGATTTTGGTTAGGCCTAAGATTTGATGTTTTTGGATTAGATCCATGTTTATTGATTTTTAGCCATATGATTTTAAGTTTGATGGTTAGGATCATTCTAAGACACAGTCATTTAAACTATGTGATGCTTTATTTAAAGATCTCACCTTCTTAAGCCATTGATCAAGAGATTTATCAAAAGCTAGTTGAGAGAAAAAGTTTCTGTTTTTGGATAGTGTAAAACCAAAAACTCCAAGTGTTATTTTGTGATTTTGGTGACTTTAGTTTGATGATTTAAAACATGGTTGATGTTAGGATGATGTTATGAACATGTTAGAAGTAAGATTTGATTTTTTGAAATTAGGATGTGAAATCCTTAAGTTAGGGGTAAAATAGTCGTTTTCCCACATGTAGAGGGTAAAATGATAATTTTACTCTAAGTTAACTTGTTTTCATGTTTCTAATTGTTAGTAATTAAATTTCTAACTTTTAGAATGACCTTTTACAGTTCCTCGTGTTTCACGTTTTATTCTCATAGAACGCGACAATCGAGGTAAGTTAGCTTCTAACTTACTATCAGTTTATTGTGTATGTGTGATGGGTAAGAGAACTACAATTTATGTATGTATGTTATCATATATGCCATGTCATGCAATGTCATTACATGTTTATCTGTTACGCATGATTTATTCTCTCATGAATAATTATCTATTACACAATCTTTCCTGTCATGCAATGCTGTATGTTATAAGTATGCCATTATAGTATGCCATATGATATATGTATGCCATGAATGTTTATGATTAAATTATATTGTGCCATTTACAAGTATACGCCATATTAGAAAAGTATATGATATTAAATAATATATCATGCATTAAGAAAGATAAGACATGTTAAGGATGACACGGACCTAAGCGTGTTCATCACAAGTTATGTTATGCGGTGCCACGGACTCAAGTGTGGTTCACCTTATGTAAAGTTCATATAAGTTTCAGATCATGTTCAAGTTAAGATATTCATGGGGCCACAACAACTGTGGAGCATGAAGTATGGGGCCACAACAACTGTGGAGCATACACTACGTGAGACACAGCAATTGTGACACGTAGAATACTTGTCATATTTTATGTTACGTGTATTCATGGGGCCACAACAACTGTGGAGCATGAAGTATGGGGCCACAACAACTGTGGAGCATACACTACGTGAGACACAGCAATTGTGACACGTAGAATACGTGTCATATTTTATGTTACGTGTATTCAAGTTTCAGATCAAGTACATGATAAGTCTAGTTTCAGATCAAGTTCATGTTATGCTATGCTCACATACATGTTATGTTCATGTTCATGTTATGTTCCAAGTTCATGTTCACATCATGTTATGTTCACGTTTATGATATGTTCAAGCTCATATTCATGTTATGTTATGTTCACGTTCACATTATGTCTCAAGTTCACGTTTATGTCATGTTATGTTCAAGTTTATGTTATTTTCAAATTCAAATTTATGTTATGCATGTTTACGTTCATGCTATATTTCAAGTCCATGTTATGTTTCACGTTCATGTTATGTTGCTAGTCCATGTTATGTTTTAAGCTCAAGTTCATGTCATGTTAAGTCAAGTTCAATTCACGTTTAAGTTCTGGTTATGTCATGCTATATGCTATGCTTATGTACGACTTTACTTATGCATTTATGCTTTTACTGCCATGCATGCATCTTTAACCTGTGTGGGAGTTTTATGTTAACTTGCTGAGATTTGTAATCAAATCTCACCGTGGTAGTCCCAACTACCATTCCCCCCGAATGGTAGGCGATGTGGCAGGTTCAGAACAAGGAGCAAATACCGATAGGCTGGAGGATGTTGACTAGACGCCGCGGATGCAATGCAGAGTTTTTAGCTTCTATAGTTAGTTTCCTTTGGGATAGTATTCTAACCTTGTTAATTGAGTTACGCGAGTTACTCGATGAACTGGTTCAATAAGTGTATTTTAGTACTGTAATATAGAGTCTAGTCACCCATGTTTTGAGAGTACAGTCTTCTGAGACCCGTACTGTAATTGTGGTTATTTATTTTGTTAAGTATGCATGGATTATGCTTTAATTATTTGGGATGTTATAAGTTTGGTGCATAGTATAAAAAGAAAAAAAAAATTATCCGCTGCGAATATTGCATAATGCTAGATGCATGTTAGGAACATTGCATCCTATATGTCATGTACGGGGGCAGGTAACCTTGTGTTACATGTCCTGACGCTTCAGATGTCCGTCCGATCCCAAACGGAAATCTGAGGGCGTCATACCAGGTCTAGTCGTGTAATAGTATAGTACTAAAAAACACCCACTAGCTGGTGATAGGTGCTTGTTTCATCCTTAGAGAGTGCAATGCCTTAAGAAGCTGAGAGCTTAGAACCACCAACACATAGAGTGGCATAAGGTTTGCAACCAATCATTTTGGCACGATAACAAGTTGGTTATATACTTGGACTATCGAAGGTGAAGACCAGTCGAATCTCGATGGGCTTGTGTGCCAAGAAAATAACCCTGATCGCCAAGTGGTTTCTTGTAATTAAGATGTCATCAACATAGACCAAAATATATATAGAAATGGAACCCAAAATATAGATAAAAAGTTATGTATCAACATTTGATATTCAAAAGCCAAAATCAATGAGAGCATGAGACAAGCGTTATACCAAGTCCTTGGGGCCTATTTAAGGCCATGAAGACCTTTTCGGAGAAGACACACATGGTCAAGATGAGTGGCATCAACAAACCCACGAGGCTATTCACCAATCAAAATTACAGCCACAGCAAGTCTAAGTCTGATAGTGGATGATTTAACTATGGAGCTAAAGGTCTTAGCAAAATCAACACCACTTTTTTTTATCAAAGCCCTTGGCAACCAAGTGAGCTTTAAATCGCTTGATAGAACCATCAGGTTTTCTTTTCAATTTATATACCCATTTATTGCGAACAATGTTCTGATGTAGCGAGCGAGGACATAAAGTCCAAGTGCCATTAGCAATTAACGCATCAAATTCAACCCCCATCGCATCATGCCAATTAGGTGAGACCAAAGCCTGTGAATAACATGTCAGTTCTAATGGACTAACCACACTGTTAAGTGCTTTAAGAGGGTGTTTGGTCAAGTAGAAAAGAGTGTAATCAGGAAAGGTACAAGGACGTAAAGATCCAGTCTAACTGTGGGTGACAATAGAGCATAGAATAGGTGATGGAGGAGAAGACATAGAAGTATCATTTTGGGAAGAAGACTGAGAATAGGTAGACTCATCTGTAGTAGGAGAAGAAGAATGTGATGGTGGAATAGAGTCTAACGTTAAAGTGAAGACTGTAGGTAATGAAGGAAATGGAACATATTGAGAAGGTGGATTAGTAGAGGGAGTTGAAGATTTGGCTGGAAATTTAATTTCATCAAATACAACATAATGAGTGACATACACCTTGTTAGTTAAAGGGTCAAGGCATCGATATCCTTTTTTATGAGTGCCATAACCAACAAAGATACATTTTTTTCTATGAAATGTAAGCTTATGTGGTGTATATGGGCGTAGCATGGGAAAGCAAGCACAACTGAATGTGCGTAGNTACAGATGAGTCTACCTATTCTCAGTCTTCTTCCCAAAATGATACTTCTATGTCTTCTCCTCCATCACCTATTCTATGCTCTATTGTCACCCACAGTTAGACTGGATCTTTACGTCCTTGTACCTTTCCTGATTACACTCTTTTCTACTTGACCAAACACCCTCTTAAAGCACTTAACAGTGTGGTTAGTCCATTAGAACTGACATGTTATTCACAGGCTTTGGTCTCACCTAATTGGCATGATGCGATGGGGGTTGAATTTGATGCGTTAATTGCTAATGGCACTTGGACTTTATGTCCTCGCTCGCTACATCAGAACATTGTTCGCAATAAATGGGTATATAAATTGAAAAGAAAACCTGATGGTTCTATCAAGCGATTTAAAGCTCACTTGGTTGCCAAGGGCTTTGATAAAAAAAAGTGGTGTTGATTTTGCTAAGACCTTTAGCTCCATAGTTAAATCATCCACTATCAGACTTAGACTTGCTGTGGCTGTAATTTTGATTGGTGAATAGCCTCGTGGGTTTGTTGATGCCACTCATCTTGACCATGTGTGTCTTCTCCGAAAAGGCCTTCATGGCCTTAAATAGGCCCCAAGGACTTGGTATAACGCTTGTCTCATGCTCTCATTGATTTTGGCTTTTGAATATCAAATGTTGATACATAACTTTTTATCTATATTTTGGGTTCCATTTCTATATATATTTTGGTCTATGTTGATGACATCTTAATTACAAGAAACCACTTGGCGATCAGGGTTATTTTCTTGGCACACAAGCCCATCGAGATTCGACTGGTCTTCACCTTCGATAGTCCAAGTATATAACCAACTTGTTATCGTGCCAAAATGATTGGTTGCAAACCTTATGCCACTCTATGTGTTGGTGGTTCTAAGCTCTCAGCTTCTTAAGGCATTGCACTCTCTAAGGATGAAACAAGCACCTATCACCAGCTAGTGGGTGTTTTTTAGTACTATACTATTACACGACTAGACCTGGTATGACGCCCTCAGATTTCCGTTTGGGATCGGACGGACATCTGAAGCGTCAGGACATGTAACACAAGGTTACCTGCCCCCGTACATGACATATAGGATGCAATGTTCCTAACATGCATCTAGCATTATGCAATATTCGCAGCGGATAATTTTTTTTTTCTTTTTATACTATGCACCAAACTTATAACATCCCAAATAATTAAAGCATAATCCATGCATACTTAACAAAATAAATAACCACAATTACAGTACGGGTCTCAGAAGACTGTACTCTCAAAACATGGGTGACTAGACTCTATATTACAGTACTAAAATACACTTATTGAACCAGTTCATCGAGTAACTCGCGTAACTCAATTAACAAGGTTAGAATACTATCCCAAAGGAAACTAACTATAGAAGCTAAAAACTCTGCATTGCATCCGCGGCGTCTAGTCAACATCCTCCAGCCTATCGGTATTTGCTCCTTGTTCTGAACCTGCCACATCGCCTACCATTCGGGGGGAATGGTAGTTGGGACTACCACGGTGAGATTTGATTACAAATCTCAGCAAGTTAACATAAAACTCCCACACAGGTTAAAGATGCATGCATGGCAGTAAAAGCATAAATGCATAAGTAAAGTCGTACATAAGCATAGCATATAGCATGACATAACCAGAACTTAAACGTGAATTGAACTTGACTTAACATGACATGAACTTGAGCTTAAAACATAACATGGACTAGCAACATAACATGAATCGTGAAACATAACATGGACTTGAAATATAGCATGAACGTAAACATGCATAACATAAATTTGAATTTGAAAATAACATAAACTTGAACATAACATGACATAAACGTGAACTTGAGACATAATGTGAACGTGAACATAACATAACATGAATATGAGCTTGAACATATCATAAACGTGAACATAACATGATGTGAACATGAACTTGGAACATAACATGAACATGAACATAACATGTATGTGAGCATAGCATAACATGAACTTGATCTGAAACTAGACTTATCATGTACTTGATCTGAAACTTGAATACACGTAACATAAAATATGACACGTATTCTACGTGTCACAATTGCTGTGTCTCACGTAGTGTATGCTCCACAGTTGTTGTGGCCCCATACTTCATGCTCCACAGTTGTTGTGGCCCCATGAATACACGTAACATAAAATATGACAAGTATTCTACGTGTCACAATTGCTGTGTCTCACGTAGTGTATGCTCCACAGTTGTTGTGGCCCCATACTTCATGCTCCACAGTTGTTGTGGCCCCATGAATATCTTAACTTGAACATGATCTGAAACTTATATGAACTTTACATAAGGTGAACCACACTTGAGTCCGTGGCACCGCATAACATAACTTGTGATGAACACGCTTAGGTCCGTGTCATCCTTAACATGTCTTATCTTTCTTAATGCATGATATATTATTTAATATCATATACTTTTCTAATATGGCGTATACTTGTAAATGGCACAATATAATTTAATCATAAACATTCATGGCATACATATATCATATGGCATACTATAATGGCATACTTATAACATACAGCATTGCATGACAGGAAAGATTGTGTAATAGATAATTATTCATGAGAGAATAAATCATGCGTAACAGATAAACATGTAATGACATTGCATGACATGGCATATATGATAACATACATACATAAATTGTAGTTCTCTTACCCATCACACATACACAATAAACTGATAGTAAGTTAGAAGCTAACTTACCTCGATTGTCGCGTTCTATGAGAATAAAACGTGAAACACGAGGAACTGTAAAAGGTCATTCTAAAAGTTAGAAATTTAATTACTAACAATTAGAAACATGAAAACAAGTTAACTTAGAGTAAAATTATCATTTTACCCTCTACATGTGGGAAAACGACTATTTTACCCCTAACTTAAGGATTTCACATCCTAATTTCAAAAAATCAAATCTTACTTCTAACATGTTCATAACATCATCCTAACATCAACCATGTTTTAAATCATCAAACTAAAGTCACCAAAATCACAAAATAACACTTGGAGTTTTTGGTTTTACACCTAATCCAAAAACAGAAACTTTTTCCTCAACTAGTTTTGATAAATCTCTTGATCAATGGCTTAAGAAGGTGAGATCTTCTAAATAAAGCATCACATAGTTTAATGATGTGTCTTAAATAGGATCTAACCATCAAACTTAAAATCATATGGCTAAAAATCAATAAACATGGATCTAATCCAAAAACATCAAATCTTAGGCCTAACCAAAATCCTCTTGTATAGAAAAAATCATATATTTGAAACTAATACTAAATATCTCCAAAATAACATCCTAACATGAAAATAAGAAACTTAGGATCATCATATAAAAATATCAAAACCTTTAGAGTAAGATCAAACTTCGAAATATTCAAACTTTCTCCAAATAAAAACTGTTTTGCCACTTCCAGTTTTCAAGTTTCTAGATCTAAGAAAATATATCATCAAAAGCTTTACTCATGCAACAAGACCTCAATGAAAACTCTTAAAAACATTCTAAGAATACTCCATAAAATTTTCGGATCAAGATATGTCCATTAGCTTGGTCAAAAACTCCAAAACATAACATACTCTCCAGATTCACGCCCAGAATGACCTTTCCATGGTTAAAAATACTTTTGACCAACCAAATGACCATGGAATGATACGAAAAATACATCTATGGAAACTAGACTCAAAGAGGAACAACTTTTATGAAGGAGTCATTGTGTAAAAATACTTACAAGGGGTCGAGAATCTCCACGCAAAAAGACACAGAAATCTGCCCGAGAGAGCTCTTTTGGGTTTCTCTCTAAGAATGGGGTGAAGAAATGATTAAAGTGAAGTAAGTGTGTCTTGCACAACTCAAGACTTCTGAAGGGGGAATATATAGGCCTTAATGATCATTGAGGGGAGGTGTAGACATGTGATAAAGTAGAGGATAGTGGGGGGCAAAGGACAACCAACAAAAGCTATGAGACATGGGACTTGATGGGGTGGGTTCCTCCATATTATTGAGTGCAACTTGATGCAATGAATGATCTGCCAAGTGGGGAAGGAAACTTCTCCAAGAAGCTTTGCCAAGGTGGCCAAATTCGTGGGCCTTAGTGGGCCTCAACCAAGTGGACTTCAATTTGGGGTTTAAATGGGGTTTGGTTAGGGTTTGAGATGCTATCAAGCCCAAATCCAATTTTTCTTGGCCCAATAAAATTTCTAAGGTTTAAAATGTTGGATAAGGATGTCATAATAAGAATTTGAGAAATTAATAGCATGTGGAAGTGATTTAATCAAGTGATTAAACACAATGCTAGAAATTGGATCAAAAGGGTTTGAAGGCCAACTTTAGGGTTTGGGGAAACCGTTTAGGGTTTCGGTTTCAACCAAGTTTTTGGTGTTTCAAAAAGATTCCAACCATTTAGGGTTTCACTAGGGTTGAAACCCTCTTTAATCTGGCTCAATTTGGTTGATCAAATGAAAAAAAGTTTTGCTTAGGTGGCATGGTTTCACACATTGATTTCCTTCACAAATCCATCTAATGGTTTCTCTTTGTGCCAAGTATCTAATACTATTCATTATGTGTGGTTAAGATCTTTCCAAATGTCCAAATAAAACTTCTCTAACCTAATTTGGACATTCCACACTGTGATTTTGAAAACACTGCACTTAGTACGCTTATCGAGGGTACTATTCACTCCGAAAAAGTGCATAATAAACTTAGTACTGAAAAATCCTAAATATTCAATTAAGCCTAGTGGTGTAAACTATAATGTAATCTGACACTTCTAACTACCTCAAATAAATAAAATCGCATTTCTGACATCATAGCGAGTGATAATACTGACTATGTTAACAGGCTAAAACCTTTGCGATTAGCCGATTCGTGAAAGCTTATGGAGTTTTCACGAGATTCCTAAAGTCTATAGAAATTTCACCATTGAATTTTTAGCGGGCTGTTACACCTGGCCTTTTATGTGAACTAGTTATGCCAGTTTATGCATCAACCCATGTCCTCTCACTGGATTGCTCTTAAACGTGTCTTACGTTACCTAAAAGGTAGTGTGGATCATGGCTTGTTTTACTGAATGGGCTCTATGCAACTACAATTGTACTGTGACTCCGATTGGGCTGGTGATCCCTATAGCAGGCATTCAACGGTGTTTTTCTTGGTAACTATCTTATTTCCTGGTTGAATATATATCAAGCTCTATCTATCGCTACTATTGAGGTTTATTGGCTGAGAATGCTCCTTCAAGATCTACACCTTCCTCTATCTGCTCCTCCTATGCTTTGGTGTGACAATATAGGCGCTCTTTCATTAACATCTAATCCAGTGTATCATGCATGTACCAAGCACATTGAAATTTATTATCATTTTATACGTGAAAAGGTTCTCAATAAAGATATTGTCATCAAACACCAATGATTAGATAACTGGCATTTTTACTAAAGGTCTTACAGCTTCTCGATTTCTCCTTCTTCATTCCAAGTTTCATGTTGTTTTACCCCCACTCAGCTTGCAGGGGGTTGTTAGTGACGTCTCCAGGGGGTTGTTAGTGACATCTCCAATTCAACCACATATAAAGGTTCCTCATAACTGAAGACCGATTTCATAGGATAGCTTAGTTTGAATTCAAATACTTGTATATATCATATATGATCCTCTTTGTAATTTAAATTGATGTACAGCTCATACTCTGTAACAAAATTGTTTATAAATGATATACATTATTCTGTTTTAATTGGTAAGTTAACCAAAACACTTTCAAACTTTCTTTCAAATTCAAGGTCCACCTTAGGAAGCCCATGATTTTTGTTTCTTTGTGAGCTAGCTACTGCTAACACCAAAGGAAAAGTTTGTGGGTTTTTAATTTGGAGTAGTTGAGTCTCAATTTATAAAACTTGTCCCAGACGAGACTCCATAGTGTTTTGGATATCTTCAAATGCAAACCTTTGACTTCTCAAATTTCGGCAGCAAGAACTAGTTACATGCAGTCAAACTTTTTTAGTTCCACTTTATAATTTAAAAGGGGCTGGTGAACAGGTTTTCTATATTTTGTAGGTCAACTTCAGTATTTTTTTTCCCGTAAAACAAGGCTAAAGCCACCGGTCAGTACTTGCGTAGCAAAACTCAAACTACCCAACAAAATGTAGTGGTAAATAATTCTAAAATCTTCATTTTGGCTTAAAAAATAGATCATGGATAGAGTTAATCTTATAAATGGTCGAATTATTTTATTTTTTTCCCAACAACAGCCCTCCAATAAGTGACTTTCACATAGGCTCCTCACTTTAACTACCATGTGCCCCCAATGCATGAGATTACGTACACTACCCTCTCCATTCTCTCCCCGTGGAACCAGACGACAAACCCCTCCATTCTCTCCCACGATGGCCCTCTCCCTTCCCTCTTCGTTGATTCTAGCACAAAAGCTCCCCTCTCCACCACTCTCCTCACTTCCAACCCCTAATTGTGACCCACCTAGTGCCGCCAATGAGATTCTCTACCTAGTGCCACCGCCACTCTCCTCACTGTTTGGGCTGTTTATTTTGTTCTTGGAGGATGCTTCTTTGAATTTTGATACTCCAAATTCATCTGCGTCTTCGAGCTTTGCAACTTGGCTTTTGGTTTGTGTTTGTAGAAAGACTCTATTTCCGATTATGAGAATCCTAAACCAGAGCTAGACGCTGAGGAGCTTGAGATTGAATTGAATAGCACAGAGCTATGAATACTTTGCTTCTCCACCCAATCTTCGATCATGGCCAACTGACGAAGATTCTTTATCTCCCTGTCCTCTTCTTGTACCCAACTGCCACGCTTAGAGTTGGAGATTTCGAGAGTGAGGCCCCGAAGATGAAAAGAACCTGTCTCTGGCGCTCTATATTTCTCAGTTCTTCATCATTGTTCTTCATCCTGCTGCGTTGTGGGTTTGGTGTTTCTCGATCCATTTTCTCTTCTCTCTGGGGGTTGTGAATTTGATGGCTACTCTCGGTTTTTTTGTTCTTTCCAGTGCTTGTCGATCTCCATTCTCTCAATAATCTTTCTCTGTCTCTTTGCGCTGTCTCTCTCTCTCTATCTGCCCTCTCGTGCCGAAACGGCAAAATCCCAGCAGCCTCGTGTTTCTGCCGCCCTCTCTCTCTCTCTCCCCCTCTCTCCCAGCCTTTCAATTAGCGTCTTTCATCGAGGATTTTTTTGAGTTGTGTTTTGTTGGAAGATTGGATTTATTGTACTTAGGATTGATAAATTTGATTTGTTGAGGATGAGTTCAGTTTCTTTATTATTTTTGTTGTATCGGCGATGGAGATGGGTGATGTCGGAGATAGTGGGCGACGGTGGCAGGAGAAGAGGTCATTCAGAAAGCTTTAAATGCGAGAGGTCGGGCTTGGTCCTGCAGATGAATAATCCAATGTGATACACTTTTTTTATTTAATATGGAATAACCGATGCGTCAAAATGTGATTGGTGTCTGGTATTCGTTGGAAACCGCGCAACCGCTCCAAATCGATTCCGTCATGGATAAGAGAGTTTCATCTTAAATATTTCACTATTAATTCCAGGGGGCCATTCCCCATTTAGAGCAAGAAATTTTATTTGTTTTTTCCCAGAGCTTGGCCTTTCAACCCACTTGGTAGAAACCTCGTTTTTTTTTTTTTTTTTTTTTTTTTTTTTTTTTTTTTTTTTTTTTTCTAAAGGAGAAACCTCTTGTTTCTAATGCTATGATAAACCCACTTACTAGAAAGCTCTTGTTTTTAATGCTATGANATAAATTTGATTCGTTGAGGATGAGTTCAGTTCCTTTATTATTTTTGTTGTATCGGCGACGGAGACGGGCGACGTTGGAGATGGTGGGCAATGGTGGCAGTAAAAGAGGTGATTCAGAGAGCTTCGAATGTGAGGCGTTGGGCTTAGTGGTCATGCAGAGATAAATTTGATTTGTCGAGGATGAGTTCAATTCCTTTATTATTTTTGTTGTATCGGCAACGAAGATGGGCGACGTCAAAGATAGTTGGCAATGGTGGCAGGAGAAGAGGTGACTTAGAAAGCTTCGAATGTGAGGGGTCAGGTCCTACATATGAATAATCTAGTGTGATGCACTTTTTTTATTTAATATGGAATAACCGATGTGTCAAAATGTGATTGGTTCCTGGTATTGGTTGAAAACCGCCCGACCGCTCCAAATCTGTCATGAATAAGAGAGTTTCATCTTAAATATTTCACTATTAATTCCTGGGAAACCATTTCCCATTTAGACCAAGAAATTTTATTTTTGTTTTCCCATAGCCTTGGCCTTTCAACCCACTTACTAGAAACCTCTTGGTTTTAATGCTATGATAAAAAAAGAGGGCTTCAATATTTGGAGCATCCCATTCATTACTTAATCAGTGACATATTTTTTCAATAAAAATTAATATTTACAGTTTTAGGATGTGTAAATTTTACATACTTATTTTATAAAAAATAAGTAAATACTAGACACAAGAAAAATTAACTTTTTAGTTATAGTCTTCACTCTTTTTGAAATAAAATGTGTGGGACTTATACATATTAAAATTGTACCTAATATTATTCTTTTTTAATTGAGTTAAAAGTAGTACTACTGGAATTCAAGCAATTAAGGACTCCTTGGCATTTGTTTTGAAAAGCAAGTGAATATATATTCACATACACGTACTTACAAAATTCTATTGAAATAATTTCCAGGAAGAAATTGCTATATATCAGGTTTTAAATGTGTTTGACGCTTGAATCATATGTGCTAAGTTTCCGAATAAATGCGTAAAGACCTGTTAGGGGTGATCGAAAACGGTCTCTCATTTTACTTTTTCATTTTGATCGTTCATATATTTAATTTTTTTACAATTTTTTTCTTTTATATACTGATTAAGGAAGTGATTATTAATATATTAATATTTTTTTATATTTTTAAAATATTAAAAAAATAAAAATAAAAATGAATTTTGCCTCATAGGTGGGCGTGCCCTAGCAGATTCAAACAACTAAGCATTATCCATTTTCTAATTAATGGAAGTCCTCAGAACTGCATATGGGCTTGCACCCACTTTAGATTCACGTTTTTGTTTCTTAATGGTTGCTGCCGAAAGACCCATCACTGTGCTTTCACAGATGGTGTGACCACCATAGCCCATATATTAAAGTATGCATTGCTAATTAAACAAGAGATTAACTTCAAACCGGTTCCATATATTCTTCATATTTCAATTTATAATAAAATCAATATTACAACCAACAATAACAATTATGAACATAGGTTCAAAATTACAACCTCAACAATAAAAAATATAAATATATTGAGAAATACTAATATTACAGTACAACAATAATAAAATTTTAACTTTGAAATAAAATTTAAACAAGTCGATTTCGGGTTAAGCAAGTTGACTCGTTATTGACCTATTTATTAATCATGTCTTAGCCCATTTTGATATGAACTCATTTATATCAAACTCAAATATGTTAGTTTCATGTTATATTGATGTTAAATACATGAGTCGTGTCACATATTGCTACTCTTATTTAACACACATAATTAGTAATTACGAGTACCATGGCCAGTTTATGATCTATCAATTAGGATAAACCTCAATCAGGGACTTCAAGCCATATGATGCCACTATTTAATTTGTAGTGGCTAAAGCCAGCATCCAAGAAAAGCTTTTCCCACTCTTTCTTGGTTCTCTCTTTTCCAGTGAGCAAAATCATCATCAGTGCGTCCAAGAAAAGCTTTGCTTTTGTAATATCATGTTCCTCCTCCTCCTCATTTATCACCACGTCTATGATAATTATCTTTCCGTCCTTACCTTTGCTCCTAATAGCCTCTTTGCATCTCTATAGTATGGTGATACATTCCTCATCGTTCCAATCATGCAAGATCCACTGCATGTCAAATATATATAAGATATCAGAATCAGTACAAGCAGATCGTGCCTTAAAATGCATAACTTCAACCTCAGCTATTAAATTTTTAACTCTGGCCACTCGAGTAAGGGATCAGACACCGTGATAGTTGTCTTTAATCTACTCGTGTAAGTTCGCATAAATATTCTTATATATGTTCAATTTTGGTTTCAGATCATCCCTTAAATTGCAGATAAAAACTGAATAATTCAAATTAAGTACTGAAAGAAATACAAATTAACACAACAACACTACAACAAATACTAGCTTTTGTCACGGGTTCTTTTTCCATGACAGAACATCGTGTGTTATAGTGGCTATTTGTCACCAAAACAAAGAATGGGAAAAAAACCAGCCTTTTACCATGATATTTCTTCGGTGACAATAGTATAGTGGTAATAGGGGTTTTAATCACGGAAAATACTTTTGATCCCACTACTGTGTGTTAATGGGAATTAAAATTTACAAAAATTTTAAATCGTCGTGGGTTAAAAGTTATAACCCACCAGCTAATGTTTTTTCCCATGAAATGTAATTCATCGCAAAAATTGTACCTCCCCAGTAGATAGTCCCTCGTGAGTAATTTAATATTTGCCACCAAGCTATTTCATCTTTATCCCACGAAATATACCATCAGTTAATTATTATTGAATATGCTCCACAACAATTAATCCCACTATACCCCGCGCGATACCGGGTCTATCCTTTTTACCTGATGTTATCTTCCCTACCCCTTTCCTTTCTTTCCCAACCGCCGCGCACCCCCACCCACCCCCCCC
>QGSO01000240.1:1272765-1290446 GCA_011037825.1 Carya cathayensis
CATCACACATACACAATAAACTGATAGTAAGTTAGAGGCTAACTTACCTCGATCGTCGCGTTCTATGAGAATAGAGCGCGAGACACGAGGAACTGCACAACAGCTGGAAGAGGAACACTCAAGTCCTTAAGATTTTCACTTCTGAACTCAATTGCCATATTGTAAGCACTTGCAACACCACGGCCAACTTGAGGTTTCACTATACTCGGAAGAGATAAATTGACTTCAGAAAGCCTTTGCACTAAAACAAGTTCATTAAAATTATCAATAACAACCAAACAAACAACTCATTTCTCAATCCATATACTCTTAGCCATAGTCAACCACAAGATGACACCAGTCATCCCGGACTATAATCCATATCATCACTGCTTCGGGACACTGTCATACAGTTTCCCAACATTACACCATACGCTCCACACTTCTCTGCTACGCCATTCAACCCTTCGTGACACGCCATCCGGTGTATCACGACTTAGTACAGAGTACACTCACGTGAACTCTCTTCCATTCACACTACAAAACCCATCACTGCGATACACGTCTCACGGTGCATCGCTACGCGACACGGAGTACGCGCTACGCGTACTTCCTTCGCTACAACACTCATCAACACGATGCACATCACACGATGCATCGCCATACCACACGGAGTACACTACATGCGTACTCCCTTCCTTCTACGACCCACATCACTACAGCGCATGTCGCGCGGCGCGTCGCTGCATTACACAGAATACGCTACACGCGTATTCTCTTCACACAACCCGCCGTATCACATCTACGGCATCCATCTCACGCCTATACTTCACAGCACAGTCCACAAAACTACAAAATCAAGCCTAACACTTCACAACCACACTTCGTTTCACAACTACGCAGCGAACTCCACAAACACTAACTACACAGTCTACAGCCAACCAAATCAACTATGTTAAACATAAATAACTAAAGATAGAGGGTTAAGACGAGAGAGATGTGATTGCTGTCGGGAAAGAATCCAAAACTGATAATTTTAGCGGGCTGTTACAATAACACTCCACCTTTGGATGACCACATATAAAGAATATGCTTTGTTAAAACCTTGTCAAGGAAAAACCCAGTAGGAAAAAACCAATAGCGAAGGAAAAAGAGTACAATCTTCATGTATATCGCCAAGTGCTTTAAAATTGTCTCATTAAAATCTTGCAAAGGAAAACCCAGTGAGATAAAACCTTAGCGAAGGAAAAAGAGTACAATCAACACAAGTCTTCAAGACTTTACTCCCCCTTAAAAGTGCATGATAATAGGTTTTCAAGTTTCCGCATTCCAATGTTCTGCACAATCTTCTTAAATGTTGCAGTTGGTAATGCCTTACTAAATAAATTTGCCAAATTATCACTTGATCGTATCTGCTTGATATCAATTTCACATTTCTTCTCATGAATTGTAATGATCTCTCTGTGTGAATTTGAAAGATAACCTGCATCTGCATATCCAACTAATTGTGGACTTGATCCATGTTGATAAAATAATTCCATATCAATCATACCTCGGAGGTAACGAATGACATGTTTAATATCATTCCAATGTCTTCGAATTGGTGCAGAACTATATCTTGCAAGTAAATTAACTGAAAATGCAATATCAGATCAAGTACAATTTTCAAAATACATCAGGGCTCTAATTACACTGAGATAAGGTACTTCAGGACTAAGAATTTCTTCATCGTCTTCACAAGGATGAAATGGGTCTTTCTACACATCAAATGATTGAACAACCATTGGAGTACTCAGGGGATGAGCTTTGTCTATATAAAAGTTTTTCAAAACTTTATAGTGAAAGGTCTTTGGTTGATACGTCTCAATATTGTGTATCAACTCTTTAAATGATGTAGTTGGTAATGTTTTGGTAAACAAATTCGCCATATTGATTCAAGATCAGTTTAACATTAAATTCACTACTCTTCTGGAGTTGTGCTCTTCTGGAGTTCTTGTAAATAACATAGTTAGTGGAAAAGTTATCAAAATTAAACCGTCAACCTCCATATTCAACAAAAATGGTGGCCACCTTTTTAGACTAGCAAAGCACCGCAAGATTTTAAAACTTTTCTGGAGCTGTCAGGTGCCGCAAGGCTATGATGCTACATCTCTTGTCTCTTGTAGAGAGATGTTTCACGAGAGACGCTGTAAAGCAATAGAGATGCTTTGTCCTTCCTTTTACTCACATGAGGATGTTGCTCTTATGATAGGAGCAGATATTCATTTTTCTAGAAGGAGTTATTCTAATGTCGTTTCAGAATCAAGATTTCTTAGTGCTTAATATTCTGCCTCTATTACAACCATGTCTCGGAGGTTATTAGCTAAAGTGAATAAAGCCAACCAACTCAATAATCAAATATCTTAATTGCGTTAGAAGCTCTCTATGAAGAGTCGTAAGAACAAGAAACTGAAGGAGGAGAATAAGGCGCTAAAACAGTATGCCCGTAATCTTCAGGATCAACAGCAACAAATATTTGAAGAAATCCAAATACTTAAAGAATAAGGACAAGCTGCATTTAATCTCACCGGGAATATCTGAAAATGTCCAACTTCTAAGAGAGTAGGGGCAAGCTGCTTTTAATTTCATGGCCTAATAAATAACGGTAGGATATCTGTGTTTAACGTATCTTCTATTAATATATGTAATTTTGTCTTACTTTCATAATTTTCTCTATAAAAGAAATATTCAGCTCATCTTTATTTGCATCCCATTTTCTTCACTTTTCTGTAATTAGTCTGCATTCTTACTCTGCAATGGCCCAGCAATCTTCTCGTGACCAATATATGAGGTATTCTACACCCTGTTTACCAGTTGTTTCTGCTTCTACCGTAGGTGCTATAATGAAATACAATAATAATCTAACTAATAAGTCAGATAATGATGCTATCTACAAGCTTGTGAGTCTCGGTACCCAATACTCATCAACCATTGTCACATTTTCTCAGCAACTACAATCTAAAACTTGTGAGGTTGACAAACTTAACGAGAAAATTTCTATCCTTCAGCGACTTCTTCTGGAGTCCAACATGAAGATAGGAGCAATAAGGCAAGAGAATAGGAATTTAAAATCCTTACTTAACTCTTCTTTTCGGTTGCCTACTCCTTTAGACAGGGATGCCATGCAAATTTTTGAAAAGTAAGATCGTTTAAAGAATGAGGTGAAGAGCCTCAAATTTCTGTAATTTTGTTTCGAGATAATAAAATAATATTTCACAAATATTCATATTGTGTTTCTATCTTTTGGTAGATGTTCTGTGTACTCCATTTTATTTCTCCTTTAATAATGCACATTTCTTACAAAACCGTAATATGAATATGAAATACTAATTGCCTTTTAGTATGCCTTTATGTATGAAATATGTTTCAAGTATTTGGGATATTTTTGGTTTGGTGCATAGTTTTGCTAAAGAGAAAAATTATCCGCTGCGAATATTGCATAATGCTACATGCATGTTAGGAACATTGCATCTTATCTGTCATGAACGGGGGCAGGTAACCTTGTGTTGCATGTCTCGACGCTTCAAATGTCCGTTCAATCCCAAACGGAATTTGGGGGCGTCACACATCTCCCCCTCGAAGCTGAAAAGGTTTCTGATTTATATTTCAAATATGTGCAGTTTTCATGAGCTCTTATGGAACCTCAATGACATTTAAATCATTTATATAAACTACAATAAAAGCTAATATAAATATTAAAAATATATGAAAATAGCTTATTCTACATGCGTTTAGATTGTTTTAGATCATATAAGGATTTTTGAAACTTGATAGAATAAGTACTTCAAAACTATATGCTTCATGCATTTCATATCTAGTAATCCATATAAATATGCAGTTAATCATGCATACCCAAACTCTCGGTAACTATCAAGTTAATAAAAAAACTCAATATAATTTCATCCACTTCAAAAGCATATCAATATTATTTTTGGGGAAACTGACTCGTAATTTATATATCACATTTTCATTTTCTTTATACAAATACCCAGTGATATTCAACAAGTATCACCTTTTAGGTGTTTGAACTACAAGTCTATATGTATAACATTTTACTGGTGATATTAATTCTGCAGGAATTGTTTCTTTATATTTTGGTCAATATTTTTATGTCGATATTCTTCGACGGTTCTTGGTTCACTTTTTTCATTACTTCTAATAATGTCAAGTGTCATCTTATATGAAAAAATGTTATCGACAACGGTTTTATTTCTATCAAGAATTTCTCTAATACTTATGAAATGTATCGAGATCTCGTTATTTTCAGATACCTGTCCCTCTTCAAGGAAAGTCATTTCATGAAAAACCTCTTCAGGAGGTACTCTTCAGGAGGATTATACTCTTCAGGAGTTTTTATTATGAGAGAATTTTGTACAAAAAGTTTGGATGGATCTTATTGCTTGTTTTGTGGATACGGCCTCTTCGGGAGTACCAATTTCTTTTCTTTGTACTTTTCTTTTTCGTGATGCTTTATCTTTTGTATCAATAGGTCTCACATGCTTTTAGACATGTCTTATGTTCATTATACTGCTAAATTTCTTAATTGTCCTACAATGACTTTAATCCTCGCTGGGATTTTAGCAGCTAGAATATGAGACTTTTTTATCTTATTGTATTCATAAATTAATTATCATCTGAACTTCCAGTTCACCTATGATAATCAAGATAACGTCAAATTATTTTATTTTATTTGCTTCTAGCAAATTTTTCTTTCCGCTTATGATGGGAAGACTTTATAGTAAAAGAATCTTCTGGTTCTTTTATAGACGTCCATATGAAAATTATTCGGTTTATCGTAATTGATTTTGGATGATCAAGATAATCATGAAAAACATACAAATATTTTGAATCATATCACTTTTGATGCATCATAATATGATTCATAATATTTGATTCAATAGTTGTATAATATTATTTAAAAAAGAAAGCTAATAGTTTTTCCAATACGAGCTTTTGGTCCGAAATTTTAGAAGTACTATAAAGATATTCATCACCACGTCCAATCTCTTAGTTTCTTTGAAAAAAATGCATTATTCTCTTCTAAGAATGATATAAATCCAATACCATTCACTTCAGGGAATGATATAGAACTAGTAGGACGTGACTAATGATTTCTTAACAAAAGCTCATTATTTTGTTTAGCCACTAGAAGACCATATATAAATTTAGAATATATTGTGAACTTTTACACTCGATATTGCTATTTAAGGAGCACATTCGAGGTGTTCATTATAAACATATATCCTTTAGTGGCTTTTCTCTACACAATTTCAATTATGCAACTTCAGGTGCATTAATCATTTGGTATACGTATCACTCATTTAAATTATCTCACAGAATCAATAGATATTTTATTATGAGATACTCAATAAAATTATTGGTTTAGAGCAATCCTTCAGGGATGCTCAATTTCTATTCCAAGATGAATCTTATCATCAATAATTCATAACAAGTATAAAAAATAAATAGAACTTGTATATAAACTCTGTGAATAAACATAGAATTTTATCAAGTAATAATAAGGAATATAATCTTTAATACTCACCTTGGAGATTGCAAATAATATATTGAAAAACTTACTTGAATGAGAAGATCATTAGTTTCAGAATCAACAGAACCTTGTGCTGATAACGTCTTATGAAACTAATGAAAAAAGAGAGCGAAAGATAGAGAGAGAGAGAGAGAGATCTTGAACGTGAAAATTTCATATTGGAAACCTTGAAAGATATCCATATATATAGGAGTATAAATGAGGTTTTGACCATCATAATTGACGGCTAAGGATGGTCAATTATGATGGCTATGGGCGGTCAATTATGACGGCTAAAGACGGTCAATTATGACGATTATGGTCTGTCATAATTTACGATTAAGGACGGTCAATTATGACGGCTATTATAACAATTAAAGGTGCTCATACAAGTCGGTTTATAACAAAAACATAGAAAGGAATAAGTATGGAAATATACAACTATACACGATTAGGGCGGAACTACATGTAAGCTTCGGGGGGTGGGGGGAGGTATTTTCCAAAAAATTCATATAGTATATAAATATATAATTTTATATATATATAATTAAAATTGCCCCTAGATTATCAAAAATAAAAAATTGCCCTCCAATATTCAGGCCTCTAAAATTTTTACTAAAATTATTCTCTCAAATCCCAATACTTAACTAACCTCACTCTAACTTATCACTTCACTTACACCCAAATTTTCAATTTACCAATAAATTTCGAAAACGAGTTTGAAAAATCTGCTACTACTTAGCTAGCATTTTATGTTTCTACTACTACTAGTATTATTTGATTGACATATTAATTCGTCTAGTACTAACTCTTCCTATTTCTATTGCTACTATTGAGCGAGTATTTTATGCTATGAAACTTATAAAATTTAGATTGCATACTCAAATGGAAGATGAGTTTCTTGTAGATCATTTACTAATTTATATTGAGAAAGAAATTGTTAAGAATTTCATTTTAAAGATGATAATAGATGAATTTTATTTCATAAAAGATTGTCGTTGAGCTTAATTTGAAAGGAAAACCCTAAATTGGTATTTCATTTTCTTTTCTTTTTATAATAGTTTTTAGCAAACTATGGAAATCCTAAGAAAAATTATTTTATAAGATGATTTATAGACATGTATTTTTTTTATATAATTTTATAACATATGATTATTGTTTTTTATATAGTCATGTGCAAAAAATATATATTACTTATACTCACACATACTACATACTTTGTCAATCGTTCCCCCAAACACCAAATTCTAATTCCGCCTTTGGCTATACAAGAATTAGTGAATTAAGGAAAACACGGTGATTAAGTTACACAGGAAGTTATGGCAATGAAAATCTCTTTTCATATATATATATATGATGCTCTATCATATCAATGATATATATATATAGAGAGAGAGAGTTAGTCTACGTATAGTCTCCATTTGAGTACTATTCATGCAAGTCTATGTAATTATATTTTAAAAAAATTAAAATTATAATAATATCCTTTTTAAAATGATATTTTTTTCTCTTTTATCCTTATTTATTAATGGGACTGTACACGCAGTCCCTCACTCAAAACTGCAAATAAAATTTCTCATATATAAATATGAAAAATTCTATACGCTACACCATCATCTCACTTTCATCCCACTTTCATCCCACTTATAAGATGTGTCATATTTATTATCATGAGATGATAATTTATTAACTGATTCTTAATTATCTAATGATGATAAATATGTTACATTTTATATAGTGAGATAATAATATTGTGTATAATATTATTTTATAAATATATATATATATAAAACCCACCTCTCTCGGAAAATCAACTTAATAATTATTAATTAGGATGTCTGCCACTTCGTGATTTAATTACTTGTTTTAATTGTTTGTTTGTTTCTTTCCTTTTTTTGAATAATTGTTTCTTTCTTTCCCGATTGCGAAGAATGATGGAGACGCGAGATCGAGGTTATAAAACACGCGGTTTAAGAAAGGTAATTAGATTCGTATCAATATCTCCACTCGTGATCTTAACCTAATATAGCCATATTAAATTAGAGGAAACATGATATTGATCCATTAATCCCGTATCTAATTAGTAATGGTCGATCATGCCAGCAAATCCGGTCCCACTCTGATTGGTCATTAATTTATATTTTATATCTTTTATATAAATTAAATTTTCGGCCTCCACCACGTTTCCAATACCTTTACGTGAATATTCCTATTAATGGCCCCAGCTAGCTAGCTAGCTCCCATTCAAGACCTAGCCCTACCATATTGAGTCGCGAATCAGTACTTGTACGTTCTATCACTTACAGAACTCGGGAAACTCATGTGATCAATACCACTAATTTGTCTCAAATATAGGATACAACATCATTTTAAAGATGTAGTACTCCAAGAAAATTTGATCACGAGATGTAAAAAGAAATATAAAATTCTTGAGACAAGTAGTAATTTTATATAATATTAAAGTTGTTGGAGTAGAACATCAAAGATAGAACATATGGAATTAAAAGCTAAATATGAAAAGGGCAAATTAGAGAATGTACATTGACAGTTATTTCTATTAATAGCCATCTCTGTTATTCTCTTCTCATATCTGTATAAATACATGTAAAACGTTGGTATCAATTCATTCAATTTCAGTAGTCTTGATGCAATATACTATAGCCTTCATTTCTCTCTCTGCTTTCTTAGTTATCTAGAATTTTAATCTTCTATTTATCAAGTTCTAAACATGGTATCAAATTAAACATTCCGCAAACCAGAACTTGATCTTTCTATTTTCTACATTACAATATCTTTTCTCAAGATCTTGTAGTGATTCTTGCCCAGTGTTTTCTTTCAAGATTTGCAAATCTTTATCATTCTTGAAATGGCCTCTGAAGGTTCTGCAAATTTTGTGAACATTAATCCATCAGATGACTCTTCCAGTCCTTACTACATTCATCCCAGTGATAATCCAGGTATTCTTCTAGTCTCAGAGATCTTCAATAGAGACAATTATGTTGCTTGGAGTAGATCGATTGTTATAGCCTTGACAGTCAAGAATAAAGTTGCATTTGTTGATGGTTCTGTCCACCCACCTTCCACCACTCAAACCATTGCATACACAACTTGGTTGCGTGCAAACAATTTAGTGCTTTCTTGGTTGATCAATTCTATCTCCAAGGAAATCAGAAATAGTATATTGTATGTTGTCTCAGCCTTGGATCTTAGGAATGAATTGAAGACTCGGTATTTGAGAAGTGATGGACCGAGAGTGTTTCATCTTGAGAAGTCATTAAGTTGCATTAATCAAGGTTCTTTATCAATCACAGAATATTTTAGTGCCTTCAAAACACTTTGGGATGAGTATGTGAGTTATCGTCCATTTCCTACTTGCACATGTGGAAAAATGTCATCTTGTACATGTGATCTTTTTACTTTCTTGCTACAAAGACAGCAATCTGACTATGTTTTGAAGTTTCTTGTTGGATTGAAGGATTCCTATGCTTCTGTTAGAAGCCAATTACTTCTTGCTGTCCCATTACCAACTATGGCCAAAGTATTTTCTCTATTGATTTAAGAAGAGTCTCAAAGACAGCTTAGCTGTAACAGCCCGCTAAAATTATCAGTTTTGGATTATTTCCCGACAGCAATCACATCTCTTTTGTCTTTACCCTCATCTGGAATCACGCGTATAGATTATCTTTTTCCGTAAATCACGTAATTTGTTCTTCACCGACAACTGTAAAATCATGAACAGTTTTATCCTAAGCGTTGTACCTCGATGGCGTTTTCCCGGATCTTATCCATCGAATTTCAAAGTATTAGATAAGCTTGTTTTTAAAGTAGCACAATTATAATAATTTAATGAGCTCTGAAAATATTATAATTGTGGATAATTACTTAGATTAAATATTTTAGTTGTTTTAAGATATTAAGATGTTTAATTTTACGTTGAAAACTCTTATTTAAATTAATTGGTTTTATCATCTTCGATTAATTAACGGTACTTTATCATTTTATATAATGATGAGGAAATATTATTTTATAAATTTTAGTTTATAAAATAATATTCTACCTTAATTCATCGTGGTGTTTTATTTAAAGTGTTTTATTTAAAATAAAACATTTACGCGTTTTTAATCAGTGTTTTAATTCACCGTTGAATTATTTGAGGATCCCAAAACGTAGGATTGAAGTTTATTACCTAGGCTCCTACCCTTTTTCCTTCATTTTTCCTTTTTTCTTTTTTTTTCTTCTCTTTCCTCTCCTTCTCTCCATGGTCGACTTACACCCTTCCACCATAGCTGATCGGTTCTAGCTTCCTACCGGCGCCACCTCCGGCCGCCGTGCCTCACCTCCACCTCCGGCATGTCCCTCCCTCACCGGCGAACACATCTGCACCGGAGGTGTGCAACGCCGGCCACCAATTCTCTCTCTCTTCCCGTGCTCTTCCTTCTTGTCTCATTACCGTCGCCGCCCCTTTGACCGCCCGTTTCTCCGCCGTCCGGTGGAGGTGTCGTACACCACCCCCGCCATTCTCTTCCCCTTTCACCATAGTTCATACACACCAATTTTCAGAGCCATCGGACCAGCCGTTAGTCGCCGAGAGCCCCCGGAAGTTGCTGCCCCTGCCCTGTTTTCTCCCCTGTTGCCGATTTCTTTCTCCGCCCAGAACCGCCGCTCGCCGGCGGCGTGGACTACACCACCCACCCAGATTTCTTCCCCTCTCACCGGTGAACATCCCCTCCAAGTTTCACCTCCATCCGAGCCACGGTTAGCCGCCACTCTCGCCTCCAAACAAATGGGTTTTTAAGGCTTTTCACCATTTTGGACCACCATACACGGCCAAATCAGCCACCAAGCACCACCATTGGATTCACCACATCAAGGGCTTCCTCCCCATGTCTTTCTTTTTCCCAAACTCTCACTTTTTCTCATATGGGTTTCTCAAAACACCCGTTCGGTTGCACCACCGTGCGCCGCCGTACACGGCCACCCGTGGTGTTTCACCACCACCATCTTGTTCCTCTCATCCTCATGAACCTCTCCAAGAAATTTCATGGCCAACGGAGCTTCGTAGAGCTCACACTCTCCCGCACTCTCCAAGGCCAAAAATGGTTTCAAACGGCCGATCTGCCGCCGTTAGCCACCGTCCGACCACCACCTCGCCACCACAGCTCCACCACATGTTCCTCTACCTTTCCCTAGCTTTCCATGAAGTTCTATGGCTTTTCGCTACCTCGCGTCTCCTCCGCTCACCGTTCGGAGTTACTGTTCACGGCGTGATGCCGCCGTGCTCCGCCACCTTTGACCATCACAAGGCGACCGTGAGTCTTCCAAGACCACGCCTAGCCTTTCTCAAGCCCAAACTACCACTTTATGTGGTGGACAGACACCGTACCGCCACGTATGCTCCTCCGACGCATGTTCGTGACGAGCAGCGAGCGACGCACGGGTTATCCCGTCGATGGTATAACCCTCTATCTTTAGTTATTTATGTTTAACATAGTTGATTTGGTTGGCTGTAGACTGTGTAGTTAGTGTTTGTGGAGTTCGCTGCGTAGTTGTGAAACGAAGTGTGGTTGTGAAGTGTTAGGCTTGATTTTGTAGTTTTGTGGACTGTGCTGTGAAGTATAGGCGTGAGATGGATGCCGTAGATGTGATACGGCGGGTTGTGTGAAGAGAATACGCGTGTAGCGTATTCTGTGTAATGCAGCGACGCGCCGCGCGACGTGCGCTGTAGTGATGTGGGTCGTAGAAGGAAGGGAGTACGCATGTAGTGTACTCCGTGTGGTATGGCGATGCATCGTGTGATGTGCATCGTGTTGATGAGTGTTGTAGCGAAGGAAGTACGCGTAGCGCGTACTCCGTGTCGCGTAGCGATGCACCGTGAGACGTGTATCGCAGTGATGGGTTTTGTAGTGTGAATGGAAGAGAGTTCACGTGAGTGTACTCTGTACTAAGTCGTGATACACCGGATGGCGTGTCACGAAGGGTTGGATGGCGTAGCAGAGAAGTGTGGAGCGTATGGTGTAATGTTGGGAAACTGTATGACAGTGTCCCGAAGCAGTGATGATATGGATTATAGTCCGGGATGACTGGTGTCATCTTGTGGTTGACTATGGCTAAGAGTATATGGATTGAGAAATGAGTTGTTTGTTTGGTTGTTATTGATAATTTTAATGAACTTGTTTTAGTGCAAAGGCTTTCTGAAGTCAATTTATCTCTTCCGAGTATAGTGAAACCTCAAGTTGGCCGTGGTGTTGCAAGTGCTTACAATATGGCAATTGAGTTCAGAAGTGAAAATCTTAAGGACTTGAGTGTTCCTCTTCCAGCTGTTGTGCAGTTCCTCGTGTCTCGCGCTCTATTCTCATAGAACGCGACGATCGAGGTAAGTTAGCCTCTAACTTACTATCAGTTTATTGTGTATGTGTGATGGGTAAGAGAACTACAATTTATGTATGTATGTTATCGTATATGCCATGTCATGCTATGTCATTACATGTTTATCTGCTACGTATGATTTAATCTCTCATGAATAATTATCTGTTACATAATCTTTTCTGTCATACAATGATGTATGTTATAAGTATGCCATGTTAAGTATGCCATGAAATGTTATGATTAAATCATATTGTGCCATTTACAAGTATACGCCATGTTAGAAAAGTATATGATATTAATTAATATCTCATGCATTAAGAAAGATAAGACATGTTATGTTACGTATAATACGTGGGGCCACAACAACTGTGGAGTACGTATTATATTTTATGTTACGTGAATACGTGGGGCCACAACAACTGTGGAGTACGTATTATATTTAATGTTACGTATATACGTGGGGCCACAACAACTGTGGAGTACGTATTATATTTTTATGTTACGTGTATACGTGGGGCCACAACAACTGTGGAGTACGTATTATTTTTTATGTTACGTGTATACGTGGGGCCACAACAACTGTGGAGTACGTATTATATTTTATGTTACGTGTATACGTGGGGCCACAACAACTGTGGAGTACGTATTATATTTTATGTTACGTGTATACGTGGGGCCACAACAACTGTGGAGTACGTATTATATTTTATGTTACGTGTATACGTGGGGCCACAACAACTGTGGAGTACGTATTATATTTTATGTTACGTGTATACGTGGGGCCACAACAACTGTGGAGTACGTATTATATTTTATGTTACGTGTATACGTGGGGCCACAACAACTGTGGAGTACGTATTATATTTTATGTTACGTGTATACGTGGGGCCACAACAACTGTGGAGTACGTATTATATTTTATGTTACGTGTATACGTGGGGCCACAACAACTGTGGAGTACGTATTATATTTTATGTTACGTGTATACGTGGGGCCACAACAACTGTGGAGTACGTATTATATTTTATGTTACGTGTATTCATGGGGCCACAACAACTGTGGAGCATGAAGTATGGGGCCACAACAACTGTGGAGCATACACTACGTGAGACACAGCAATTGTGACACGTAGAATACGTGGGGCCACAACAACTGTGGAGTACGTATTAAGTCAAGTTTCAGATCAAGTGCATGATAAGTCAAGTTTCAGATCAAGTTCATGTTTTGTTATGTACACGTACATGTTATGTTCATGATCAAGTTATGTTCCAAGTTCATGTTCACATCATGTTAAGTTCACGTTTACAGTATGTCTCAAGTTCACGTTTATGTCATGATATGTTCAAGTTTATGTTATTTTCAAGTTCATATTTATGTTATGCATGTTTACGTTCATGCTACATTTCAAGTCCATGTTATGTTTTAAACTCAAGTTCATGTCATGTTAAGTCAAGTTCAGTTCACGTTTAAGTTCTGGTTATGTCATGTTATATGTCAAGTTATGCTATGCTTATGTACGACTTTACTTATGCATTTATGCTTTTACTGCCATGCATGCATCTTTAACCTGTGTGTGAGTTTTATGTTAACTTACTGAGATTTGTAATCAAATCTCACTGTGGTAGTCCCAACTACCATTCCCCCCGAATGGTAGATCTTGTTACAGGACCCAAAGAAGAATTGGAATCTGACCATCTGAATACGGTCATCTAGGCTACGGTGCGATGTTGATGATGGTATAGTATTTAACTTAGGTTAATGCTTGTACTTTTGGAGTTGTATCTCAAGTATTCTTTTGATCACAACCATTTTGGACTAGTGTAGTGATCACGGCTTTTTAGTATGTTTTTATGTATGAAATATGTTTCAAGTATTTGGGATATTTTTAGTTTGGTGCATAGTATTGCTAAAGAAANTACATGTGATCTTTTTACTTTCTTGCTACAAAGACAGCAATCTGACTATGTTTTGAAGTTTCTTGTTGGATTGAATGATTCCTATGCTTCTGTTAGAAGCCAATTACTTCTTGCTGTCCCATTACCAACTATGGCCAAAGTATTTTCTCTATTGATTCAAGAAGAGTCTCAAAGACAGCTTAGCAATTCAGTTTCTAGTGAAACTCATGCACTGATGGTAAAGCAGTTGAACCCAGTAAGTTCTTCATATCGATTCTCAAAAGAAAAATCCAAGAAAGCTTCACTTCACTGCACACATTGTGGATACAATGGTCATACCATTGAAAAATGTTTTCAGCTTCATGGTTATCCCCCTGGGTGGACTGGACCAAAAGGGAAACGAAATTACTCTGCTCATAATGCCATTTCAGCTGAAGTCTGCAATCAAACCAACAATGAGGAACCAAGGTTTTCTTTAACTGCTGAAGAAATCAATAAACTCATATCTCTTGCCAACAATTCTCAGCCTTCCACAACTGTTCAGCCTTCAACTTGCAATCTTATTACATCTTCCAACTTCTCTGGTAATGTCTCTAAATATCCTACTTCATTCACTCAACAATCCAATCATCATTGGATTCTCGACACTGGTGCAACAGATCATATGATCTGTTCACCACTTTTATACTGCTTTCCTCCCAAAGATATTAATACATCAATAAACCTACCAAATGGCCAAACAGTTCCAGCCACTCATATTGGCACAATTTGTCTTTCCAATCAAATTTTCTTATCAAATGTACTATGTGTACCTTCATTTTCTGTTAATCTCTTATCTGTTTCAAAGCTCACCAAATATTCTAATCTTTGCTTATTCTTTTCTCATTCTCACTGCCTTATACAGGACCAATACCTAAAGAAGATGATTGGGATTGCATTTAAGAAACAAGGGCTCTACATTTTACAACAAGCTAATTCTAAGGCTTCTTCTTGCAACACATCTAAGTCTAATTCAGCCTCCTTTGCTTCAGTTGTTTCAAACAATTCTCCAGATGTCTGGCATTACAGATTAGGTCATGCATCCCATTCTAGATTACTCCTTCTCAAAAAGTTAGATCCCTCAATTTCTATCAATTGTCAAAGTGTTTGTGATGTATGTCCATTAGCAAAACAAAGAAAGCTACTCTTTGCTGTATCTGAAACTAGTTCTAATAAAATTTTTGATTTGATACATTGTGACATATGGGGTCCATTTGCAACAGTTTCCTATTCAGGTTATAAATATTTTTTAACAATTGTAGATGATTTTACAAGATGTACTTGGGTTTATATGCTTAAAACCAAGTCTGAAGTCTCTTTTTTACTCAAGAATTTTGCAACATGATAAAAACTCAGTTTAACACAACTGTTAAAATAGTAAGGTCTGATAATGGACTAGAATTTCTCATTAATGATTTTTATCATGAAAATGACATTTTACACCAAAGAAGTTGTGTAGAAATTCCACAGCAAAATGGAGTAGTTGAAAGAAAACATCAACACTTAATTAGCACAGCTAGAGCTTTAATGTTTCAAGCTAATATCCCTTTGTCTTTTTGGACTGACTGTGTGTTAGTTGCTGCCCATATAATAAATAGAATTCCCACCCCACTTCTCAATAATAAAACACCTTATGAAATGTTGTTTAACAAAATACCAAAACTTTCTCATTTAAAGGTATTTGGTTGCCTTTGTTTTGCATCTACATTGCAGCATCACAGACACAAATTCGATCCAAGAGCTACAAAATGTGTCTTCCTTGGATATCCATCTGATATCAAAGGTTACAAAGTCATGGACCTCAATAGCAATAAAATTTTCATTTCAAGGAATGTCACATTCCATGAAAATGTTTTCCCATTCAAAGCTATCCCTACAAATCCTCATGCTCATTCTTTTTTATTCCCTGCCTCAGAGGATTTATACAGTGCAGATTATTCTTCTAAAATCCCAGTTGCTAATCCTAACCAGAGTGAATCATCAAATCTGTCCAATAATAACTCTATGCAAAACATTGATCCAAATATCCCCATGATTCATGATCAATCCAATAATAGCCCAGACAAAAGAAAATCCTCTCGAGTTAGACAGAAACCTACTTTCTTGCAGGACTATTATTGCAGTAATGTTTCTTCAAATGCAACCCCTCTCA
This sequence comes from Carya cathayensis, assembly GCA_011037825.1. Taxonomy (NCBI): domain Eukaryota; kingdom Viridiplantae; phylum Streptophyta; class Magnoliopsida; order Fagales; family Juglandaceae; genus Carya; species Carya cathayensis. The sequence continues at coordinate 1,288,766 of QGSO01000240.1, forward strand.
CTTCTTCTAATGATGCTTCTAAAGGTAATTCATATCCTATCTCATCCTTCTTATCTTCTAGTAGAATATCTAATTCCCATAAAGCTTTTCTTGCTTCAATTTCAAACTATCCAGAACCTAAATCTTATAAACAGGCTGTACAATTTCCTGAATGACAAAAAGCTATGAAAAATGAACTTGAGGCTTTGGAGTTAAATAAAACTTGGAATCTTGTTACTCTACCTAAAAATAAACAGACTATTGGTTGTAAATGGGTATTTAGAATCAAATATAAAGCTGATGGAAGTATAGAGAGGCACAAGGCCAGATTAGTGGCAAAGGGCTATAATCAACAAGAGGGTTTGGATTTCTTTGATACTTTTTCTCTTGTGGCAAAAGTGACTTCTATTAGACTATTACTTGCTGTGGCTGGAATTAAGAACTGGCATCTCCACCAATTGGATGTAAACAATGCATTTTTGCATGGTGATTTATAAGAAGAAGTTTACATGGAGCTGCCCCCTGGAATGCCTAATGCAAAAAACAAGGTTTGCAAACTTTTAAAAAGCCTTTATGGTCTCAAACAGGCATCTCGAAAATGGTTTGAAAAACTGTCTACTGCCCTCATTAGTTATGGTTTTACTCAAGGGAATCCTAATTGCTCTCTTTTTATAAAGAAATCCACAACATCTTTTATGGCATTACTGGTATATGTTGATGATGTGTTGCTGGCCAGTGATAGCTTACAAGAAATTCAACTCTTAAAAGAATTTCTGCATGATCAATTTACTATAAAAGATCTGGGGCCCCTAAAATATTTCCTTGGATTGGAAATAGCAAGATCCAAAGCTGGTATTTCCATCTGCCAAAGGAAATATGCATTGGATATTCTTCAAGACACAGGAATCATTGGTGCAAAGCCTGCAGCCTTTCCAATGGAGACCAACTTAAAGTTGACAGCCAATGATTCTGATTTGTATGAAGATCCTTCAGCCTACAGAAGACTCATTGGGAGACTACTATACTTAACACTTACAAGACCAAACCTTGCATATTCAGTCCAAGTCCTAAGCCAATTCCTAGCTAAGCCTGCTGTAAGTCATTATCAAGCAGCAGTTAGAGTATTAAGGTACTTGAAAGCAACTCCAGGCCAGGGATTGTTCTTCTCGGCATCCTTAGAAATGCAACTCAAGGCTTTTTCAGACAGTGATTGGGCAGGGTGCATTGATACAAGGAGAAGTGTCACAGGGTTTGCAGTGTTTTTGGGTAACTCATTGATCTCATGGAAGTCCAAAAAGCAAGCAACTATCAGTCGATCATCTGCTGAAGCAGAATATTGAGCCCTTGCAGCCACAACATGTGAAGTCCAATGGTTGAATTATGCACTGCAGGACTTACAGATTCATCATTCTCAGCCAACATTGATGTATACTGATAGCAAATCTGCCATGTCCATAGCCTCCAATCCAATTCAGCATGAAAGAACCAAACACATCCAAATTGACTGTCATTTAGTTCGTGAAAAACTACAGCAAAACCTTATCAAGTTATTCTACATTCCATCTCGACTACAGTTGGCAGACATCCTTACAAAACCACTTGGTTCTTTACCTTTTCACCATACTCTCCGCAAGATGAACATCCTCAATATTCATGTTCATCTTGAGGAGGGGTGTTGGAGTATAGCATCAAAGATAGAAGA
>QGSO01000241.1:0-78629 GCA_011037825.1 Carya cathayensis
ATAAATATAATATAATATATTACTATTTATTATAATTTCATGATGAATTATTACGGTTATAATATAATATATAATATATAATTAAACGTCCGGACGTTATGGTTAACGTCCGGACGTATACGCTATACGTTCGCATGTTAACATAACGTCCGAACGTATACGTTATACGTTCGCATGTTGACATAACGTCTGGACGTTACATGCTAACGTTCGCACGTATGAAATAACGTTTGAACGTTACTTAATAAACGTTCGGACGTTAACTGTATATAAAGCCAGGCCCGACGGTTTCCAGGCCATTTCTCGCACTACAACGCTCACTCTCTCTTCCTCTCCGCCACGCATGCCGCCGCAACCGTCGCCAAACGCCACCACAACCGTCACTAAAAGGTAATGTGCCCCTCCCTCATCTATTTAGTACCATTTTAATCGGTGGGTTTCAAAAATTCGAAACCCACCGTAGGCCGGTTATTGTAGTTGGATTTCGGGCCACCATTCACTGTAAATTGATACAATAGGACCGTACAAACATTTCCCATTATTAGTATATGATTATTTTGGTTGTTTGTGGCTTCGAAACATGCGTTTCGAAGCTTTCGGTAATGGCTGAGTCGACTCAGCGATTCCGTGTCGTAACGTTCGGACGTTACCACACAACGTCCGAACGTATGACGTTTAGTATTCTTTACGTTCGCACGTTAAATTTTAACGTGCGAACGTTATTTTTTACGTGCGAACGTTTAATCCAACGTTTTAAAAGAACGTTGGATTAAACGTTCGAACGTAATCCGTTGATATTCCTCGACTAGTAAAAACGTCCGAACGTATGGCGGTTCAAATTCAAAATGTGCGAACGTTAACATCAAACGTTCGGACGTCATGGGCTCATTCCTACGTTTGTGTCGAACGTATTTTCTTTCTAAATTCGCACGTAACATTTTTGCATTAACGTGCGAACGTTATTTCAATAACGTTCGAATGTTTCATGTATAAATTTTTTAATATTGTTTCTTTTTATTATTATTATTTTAGATATTGCAATCATGAAATTTATTAGTTATTTTACTGTCAAAATTATGTGAATTTATAAGGATGCTATTTTAATTTTCTAAATAATTCATATATGTCATAATACGTATGCTATATATATATATATATATTTTTTTTTCAGGATATGGCTCAGTATATGACGACAAGGAAGCGAGGGAGGGATGGAGGCAACCCGGACATTGCTCGACTGGGGGCACGAACTGTTATGGGGGAACGAGAAATCCTCATTAATGAGTTTGATGAGCTCAGCTGGGAGCAGAAGACGCTGAGAGACGTCTTCGTCACCAGAGGCTAGGGCCCCATATGCACATTGAGGGGAGCGATTTACCCCTCAATGGTTCGAGAGTTTTACATTGGGATGGCTACCATGCCTAACGATGCATCATCCCATACTCTCGAAGTACGCGGTATACAGTTTCACTTCTCGGCGGATGTTATCGCCGACTTACTCCAGATTCCGCGTATACTACCTGAGTCGACAGCTACTTAGGCTGCTGACATAGCAGTTGCATTTTCCCCGAGCATATTCGAGGAAGAAGAACATCGACCCGAGGACGATCCTATTGCTACTGAGGTTGGTGATGCGGAGCGGGACCAGGATTTCTACATCCTCACTGGCACGGACCGCATGAAGCTCGATAGGCTGAACTCCTTCAGCCAGAATCAGCTGCTGCCTTTCTTTCGCATGTTGCACATTTTTGTTGCAACAAATGTAGACCCGGTGGCACATAAGAGCACATTCAGTCGGGCTCGTGCACAGTTCCTGATTCGCTTGGCAAGTGGTGAGCCCATTGACTTGCCCTTCGTTATATTTGAGCAGATCCGTTACAAGGCCAGCATCGTTACCACGGATAATCTCCCGTACGGAGTCATTATCAGCCGCTTATTACTAGCCCGGGGAGTGCCACACCAGGCGGAGGAGATGATGATAAACCAGATGAGCCCCATCGACATGACCACACACCGCCGGAGCATTGGACATGGGAGAGGCTCAGCTAGGCGTCAGTCTGGTCCTACGCCAGATCTTGTTCCCCCCACCGAGTTTGGGGCAGATGTTGATCGCCCGTCGGCAAGTACTAGTCAGCAGCCGGGAGTTACATCTGCTGGGGATGTACGACCTGCTTGGGTTGATGCAGTGATGACAGATATGAAGGCGCATATAGACCGACAGATTGATAGACAGATTGCGCATATAGATCAGGCTGTCGCACATCTTGCACATCATGTAGATGTGCTAAACAATAAGGTTGAGACATTGACTGAGGAGTTTCGATCTTTTGTAAACCAGCAATTCTGAAAAGTTTGTAAATTATCATATTTTATTTTTTATTTTCGACATATGTAATGGACACAAATATTTAATGTATGTATTGTGTAGCTTAAATTTTAAATTCTTAATTTTTTTTTAATATAACGTTACCAACCTTACTATTAAAAAAATATATATTATGGTAAATTTATGCAAATTAACACATTACGTTCGAACCTTATCACTTTAACGTTCTAACATTGGCTCAAATATATTAACGTTCGCACGTAATTAGACAAAACGTTCGAACGTTTGCTCTAAAAATTTTACGTTCGCACGTAAATATTCATAACATTCGAACGTTATTGTGAAGTGCGAACGTATTATGTGAAACGTTCGAATGTTTCCAAATTCTTGCCCAACTTTTAGTGACAGTTCCCACAAACCGTCACGGTAAATACGGTTTAGTCACAGTTTGAAAACCGTCACTATTTATAATCTGTCACTAAAAGCTATATTTGTTGTAGTGACTATACAAAATATCTCAATTTATTAATGAGGTAATATTTCATAAATCTTTTCGTTTCAATCATTCTAATGTAAATATTTTTTTGATATTATTATTATTATTTATTGAGAGAGAGATAGAGACAGAGGGAAGAATGAGAGGGAGAGGGACGGTGCAGAGAGTAAGAGAGAGGAGAGAAAAACAAGGAAAATGGCACGGGAGAGAAAAAGCGAGGGGAGATGAGATGGTAGGAAAATGGCCCGACGAAACCATGATCACAATCAACACCAGCTTGTTTAATTTGCATCGAAACGAATACAGTCTCTTGTAACTCTTGCAAGCTCAAAACAATGCCATGCATGGAGTCATGAAAGTGTTGGTAGGGCCGGTACTACAGTCTACCACTGCGGTCTGGAAAAAAAATTGAAAAATGCTAGGGATCCTGCTGCTTCATTTATTCAACTCCAACTTTTTTTTTTTTAGTTTTTTTTTATGTAGTGATTAAGAAAATATTGTTTAATAATATTGTGAATTTTTTTTTTAAATATTTAAAAGTGCTAAAAAATGATTTGGAAAAAATATTTAGAGTGTTCTTGTTTGGTTTTTTTATATCATTTTTTAACACTTTTAAATATTTTTAAAAAAATAATAAAATTCAAAATATTATTAAAACAATATTTTCTTAATCACAATGCAAAAAAAAAAATAAATAAATAAATAAAAATTTCAAAGCATTATCCAAAAAAATTCTCTTATGCGTACGCTTCTAAATTTCAGCATGAATAACAGTGAATACTGGAACAAAAATAAATAAATATATTTATATATAAAAATGGTCCTATTGTTCATACGCATTTCTTCCTCCTTTAATGAAAATTAGGCTTTATATTTAAGTAATAACCTCATGAAACGAGACTAACACTCCGACTTCAAGTACGTACGAAAGAACTATTAATGACTTGTGAACTCTCATAAATAAATTAATTATACCCTTTGAGAAACTGATATTATATATCCATTTTAGAATTTTTTTTATTCTTAATTAATTATATTGGTTGATGTGAGAGATTTTAAATCATTTTTTATTTGACTTAATGACATGGCCGTAAACCAATTAAAATGATCCGGCCCTCTCTTGATATTAATAAATTTTAGAAAGGAAAATACTTTAATCTAAAATCAAATAAGATTATTGCCTTTGCTTAAGATTAAATTCCACAAATACAAATATAGCTAAAACTTGCTTGTTCCACTTTGCATTTTGTTACATGCTGTCAGTGATAGATGGAGGCGCTATGCATGGAGGCTCAACTTAGTTTTTTTTTTTAATTAATTAATTATTTATTTATTAGGGATGAAGTCCCAACAAGAATTCCTGAATTAGAAATAGAAAAAAAATAAATTGATAAAAAAATAAATAAATTGAATAAGTACTACTGCATGAGTAGCTGCTATAGTAGTAGTAATATTAATAACAATAAACCAATAATAACAAAAGTAATGTGAATAATAAATTGGAAACTGGCCTTTGCTTCTAGGGATGCAGTTATGTTTCCAAGAAAGGTAGCCCTAATACAAGCCACTCGAAAATAATCGTTTTGTGCGTAGGTAGTATAGAGGCCATGTTTATTCCATTGGGCCTCCCAAAACTTTTCCTTTGGCTTTCTATTGTTCAGGTTAGGCCAAATTTGATTTATGGTTTGTACGAGTACAGAATCATTGTACAAATGCACAAAATGATGATAAGAGAAGTAAACACTAAAAGACATATATAAAATATAACCAAGAAATTAAAATTATTTTTGAGATATGCATGCAAGCTAGGATAATGAATTCATGAATAATACCGTAGGATAACGGAAGAAATAAGGGAGATGTGGACAATTGACTGGAGAATTATTGAAATTCTGGGGCCAAAGGCCATGAATTGTGAAGATGTTTGGAACGCTTGAACCAAAAACGTTAGATTGTGTGTTGCAGAAAGGAACGAGGCCACTATATGGCTAAATACATGTAATCGTAAGCAATCACATGAGAATAATGACCGCCACCAACAATGAGAAACACGCAGAGCAGGAGAACTACTTCCATCCTTCCTAGATTACAAAATTCTTAATTTTTTTTTTTACTTCTACTGTACTGGGCTAGGAGAGTCGATGCATAGCCGGCGCAGGCATGGCTCGCTTTATATATGCAACGAGCCAACGCCTATCAATATCACATACCACATTGATATTAACTAATGCCGTGCAGTCGTCTTTTATAGAAAACAAAGATAATATAATCCTTGTCTATTAATTATCCTTTAGTAACTTTTTTTTATTGGAAAACAAAAAAAGATAAAGCTGCATCAAACCGTTTAGTGCAATGCATATTCTAGTCATCATACATGCATGCATAAAATTATTGTCAAGATCTTTGCAGTTGGGCACGATCATTTTTGTCTTATTGCAGCTAGCTAGCTTTGTGCATTCATTGCAAATATATAATATTCTTCCCGTGCACGATCATTTTTTTAAAAAATCAGCAATATCTCAAATCAGCTCAAATGGTTAAATGATCAGGAATGGGATAATAAGCAGTTTTCAAATTTATTTTGGGTGAGTATCACTACAAAGAATATTGTCATTTGCATCGATTTATTATATGTTGCAATTAAATTGGATGCAAATAAGGAGTAATTGCAATGAGATTCGGATGGATGCACATGTACAACGTGAGATTTCATTAACCGCGTGATTATTTAGTGTGCATATATATTGCAGCGAAATATACTCTTATTGCAGCGACTTTATCGTTGCAATAAGGCAACCCTATATTGCAACGCTTTTTTACGTTGTAAAATGAAGTTTTTATGGCGGGGAGCGCTGAAAGACCCGCAAATTTCCACCTCATCGAAAGCAAAATCGAGCCTCTGCACTTTTACATCCAATTTCGTAAATCTCCCGTTGCTGGAAAACCTAATATGAGTTTTGCATCCGCTTGATTTTCCCTTCCCGAATCCAACAGTCCACCCTTTCGAACCTATTTGTGAGCGATTTCTCCCCTAAATCGAATTCAGTGTTTGCTGGTTCTGAAGGGAAATTTGCGATCTCGCGAGCTCCGAAGTTTGTCCGAGTGGCTTTCGTGGATCCAAAGATTAGGGATCGATTTTTGGATCCTTAGTGGTTCATCGATTTATGGGTTTACCATAGTGGATTACCTTCAGATAATGGCCTCATTTCTGTTCGTTGGCTGAAGGATCCCACCATTGACGACCCAGACTAGAAGAGCTCCATTTCAATCCCTCATACCACACCAACGTCGTTGCTTGTGGGACTGGACAAGGTATTTTTCTGTTATCTTTTCATTCATTCAATAAAAGGCTTGGTTCTAAACAATTTGCAATCCAAAATTGTTGTTAAGATTTAGGGCCTTGTTTAAAAAAAGAAACCGTGAGGATTGAGAATTGTTGGACAGTTGAGGTATGCATGTTACCAAGTGGGTAGAATAGGTTGAGCTCGTGTGTTGGGTCAATTATGCTTTGAAATCCTTTTCTTTCTGGGTTGCTGAGGATTTTTGGAGTTGGCCTGATTGCAAGGCATGTAAATCAAGACGAACTTACAAGGAGTGAGATTGAGTGTTGCTTAGGGTCTATGATTGTTGGGCTTTGAAGTTTCTCAAATTGAACAAACTTTCTGCTTGAACAGGTTGTAATCAGAGGTGTTGTTCTGCTCAGTGATTGAATTAGTTGAGGATGAGGTTATGGGGGTGGGGACCAGGGGGCTGAGTCTTAATGTATGAGGCTTGATACTAGCCATATGATCTCCACTTTTATTGTGAAGGGGTTGGATTGTCTTGATGAGAGTGAAAGGGTGGTCAGCTTGTTTTTACTATGTCTATCTAGGAGACAAGATGTGATAGTCACTACTATTCTTAAAAGCATATTGGTTGTCTATCTGCTGGGGTAGATAGTTGTTACATGCTACTGGTTGCAGTTCAATGAATCTGATTCCCCTACAGGTTTGGCTTCGATGGAAGGGTGCACCTCTATTGACCCCCTTCTATTTTTATTGGAGTGAACGAGGATTTCTGTTGTATGATAAATTCACACCTCATTTTATACCATATTCCAACAATTCTCTATTCCAACAGTAAGAAGGTATATTGCTAAAAGCATAGGCAAAGTGTCATTATCATGCAGAAATTCTTTCTGTCAATAATCTCCTGCTGCCAACAACTTGCAAATGTCTGAACTAATTTGCTTGTCATTGTGTTTATTGACTATTAGCTTTTTACAATAATTAGTTGCAGGATTTTGTTATAAAAATTCACCTTTACCTGTTAACTGAAGCATTTAATTATCTTGCAGGGTTATATCATTGGAATTAGACTTATACTTGAGTTTCTAGCAAAAACTCCAAACACAAGCATGCACTGACTTCAAAGCTGAAGCTTAAGTAATTGCTAAGGTATGCTATCACCATTTCTTTAGATAATGGTTGAATTTTATGAAGACTATTTCAGCTATCCTCATAATTTTTGCTAACTTGAACAATGTTCTTTAACATCAAGTCCTCTATAACTACTTATAGTCAAATGCATGAGGAATTCCTCAATGTTGTGCTTCTTTTCTATATGACAGCTTCTTAATATTGATTGTGTAAAACTTTTTAACTCTTTCCCTTTGGCCTTTTCCCTCTTTCTGGTTATGCTTAAACTGACATGGTGAACATAATGTGTTCTCCTATTTTGTCAAGGATTTTGGGTATTTGGAGCATTATATAGTGGCTTGTGAAAGAGTTAAAGTCGGCTAATCTTGGAGTATTATCTGGTGACACAATTGAGTACTCCATATTTGTGCAGAGAGCACATTCTTGTATATATTATTTTCTTCCAATATTATATTTTATGATGCAAATAATTAAGTGCATCTATAAAGAGAATAATGAGAGGAGTACGGTGCGTGTGACGCCCCCAAATTCCGCTTGGGATTGAACGGACATTTGAAGCGTCGAGACATGTAACACAAGGTTACCTGCCCCCGTTCATGACATATAAGATGCAATGTTCCTAACATGCATCTAGCATTATCAATATTCGCAGCGGATAATTTTTTTTTTTTTCTTTAGCAATACTATGCACCAAACTAAAAATATCCCAAATACTTGAAACATATTTCATACATAAAAACATACTAAAAAGCCGTGATCACTACACTAGTCCAAAATGGTTGTGATCAAAAGAATACTTGAGATACAACTCCAAAAGTACAAGCATTAACCTAAGTTAAATACTATACCATCATCAACATCGCACCGTAGCCTAGATGACCGTATTCAGATGGTCAGATTCCAATTCTTCTTTGGGTCCTGTAACAAGATCTACCATTCGGGGGGAATGGTAGTTGGGACTACCACAGTGAGATTTGATTACAAATCTCAGTAAGTTAACATAAAACTCACACACAGGTTAAAGATGCATGCATGGCAGTAAAAGCATAAATGCATAAGTAAAGTCGTACATAAGCATAGCATAACTTGACATATAACATGACATAACCAGAACTTAAACGTGAACTGAACTTGACTTAACATGACATGAACTTGAGTTTAAAACATAACATGGACTTGAAATGTAGCATGAACGTAAACATGCATAACATAAATATGAACTTGAAAATAACATAAACTTGAACATATCATGACATAAACGTGAACTTGAGACATACTGTAAACGTGAACTTAACATGATGTGAACATGAACTTGGAACATAACTTGATCATGAACATAACATGTACGTGTACATAACAAAACATGAACTTGATCTGAAACTTGACTTATCATGCACTTGATCTGAAACTTGACTTAATACGTACTCCACAGTTGTTGTGGCCCCACGTATTCTACGTGTCACAATTGCTGTGTCTCACGTAGTGTATGCTCCACAGTTGTTGTGGCCCCATACTTCATGCTCCACAGTTGTTGTGGCCCCATGAATACACGTAACATAAAATATAATACGTACTCCACAGTTGTTGTGGCCCCACGTATACACGTAACAGAAAATATAATACGTACTCCACAGTTGTTGTGGCCCCACGTATACACGTAACATAAAAAATAATACGTACTCCACAGTTGTTGTGGCCCCACGTATACACGTAACATAAAAATATAATACGTACTCCACAGTTGTTGTGGCCCCACGTATATACGTAACATTAAATATAATACGTACTCCACAGTTGTTGTGGCCCCACGTATTCACGTAACATAAAATATAATACGTACTCCACAGTTGTTGTGGCCCCACGTATATACGTAACATTAAATATAATACGTACTCCACAGTTGTTGTGGCCCCACGTATTCACGTAACATAAAATATAATACGTACTCCACAGTTGTTGTGGCCCCACGTATTATACGTAACATAACATGTCTTATCTTTCTTAATGCATGAGATATTAATTAATATCATATACTTTTCTAACATGGCGTATACTTGTAAATGACACAATATGATTTAATCATAACATTTCATGGCATACTTATAACATACATCATTGTATGATAGAAAAGATTATGTAACAGATAATTATTCATGAGAGATTAAATCATACGTAGCAGATAAACATGTAATGACATAGCATGACATGGCATATACGATAACATACATACATAAATTGTAGTTCTCTTACCCATCACACATACACAATAAACTGATAGTAAGTTAGAGGCTAACTTACCTCGATTGTCACGTTCTACGAGAATAAAGTGCGATATACGAGAAACTGTAAAAGGTCATTCTAAAAGTTAGAAATTTAATTACTAACAATTAGAAACATGGAAACAAGTTATCTTAGAGTAAAATTATCATTTTACCCTCTACATGTGGGAAAACGACCATTTTACCCATAACTTAAGGATTTCATATCCTAACTCCAAAAATTTCCAAAATTTACATTCCTCATGTAAATTTTGTTCTAAACTCAAATATCAACTCAGAAAAAAATTTAAAACAAAACAACACTATGGAAAACACACTATGGCCGAAACATCCATAGGCCATTTCTCTTGATTTTTGTTACAATTCCTTCCAACTTCAAAACTCATGCTTAAACCAAAATTTTACAACAAACATCTTCCAATCCTAAGTTTAAAACCATACTTGAAACATCCATTTAGAAAAAGCTAATAATCAACACCAAACTTTTTTGTAAAAAGATCAAAACACTTGAATCACAAGCTTTGTCCTTAAATCAAAACATCTCCAAGAATTCCAAAAAATCTAATCTTACTTCTAACATATTCATAACATCATCCTCAGATAAACCATGCTTTAAATCATCAAACTAAAGTCACCAAAATCACAAAAATAACACTTGGAGTTTTTGATTTTACACTTAGTCCAAAAACAGAAACTTTTTCTTAACTAGCTTTGATAAATCTCTTGATCAATGGCTTAAGAAGGTGAGATCTTTGAAATAAAGTATCACATGGTTTAAAAACGTGTCCTAAAGAATATCCAACCATCAAAATTAAAATCACATGGCTAAAACCCAATAAAACATGGATCTAACCTAAAAACATCAAATCTTAGGCCTAACCGAAATTCTCTTGCATAGAAAAATCATATCTTTGAAACTAATACTAAATATCTCCAAAATAACATCCTAACATGAAAATAAGAGACTTAGGATCATCATATAAAAATATCAAAGCCTTTAGAGTAAGATCAAACCTCAAAATATTCAAACTTTATCCAAATAAAAACTGTTTTGTCACTTCCAGTTTTCATGTTTCTAGATCTAATAAAATCTATCATCAAAATCTTTATTCATGCAACAAAACCTCAATGAAAACTCTTAAACACATTCTAAGAACACTCCATAAAATTTTCGGACCAAGATATGTCCATTAGCTTGGTCAAAAACTCCAAAACATAACACACTCTCCAGATTCACGCCCAGAATGACCTTTCCATGGTTAAAAATACTTTTGACCGACCAAATGACCATGGAATGATACGAAAAATACATCTACGGAAACTAGACTCAAAGAGGAACAACTTTTATGAAGGAGTCATCGTGTGAAAATACTTACAAAGGGTCGAAAAACTCCACGCAAAAAGACCCAGAAATCTGCCCGAGAGAGCTCTTTTGGGTTTCTCTCTAAGAACGGGGTGAAGAAATGATTAAAGTGAAGTAAGTGTGTCTTGCACGACTCAAGACTTCTGTAGGGAGAATATTTGGACCTTAATGATCATTGAGTGGAGGTGTAGACATGTGACATAATGTAGAGGATAGTGGGGGGCAAAAGACAACTTACAAAGGCTATGAGACATGGGACTTGATGGGGTGGGTTCCTCCATATTAATGAGTGCAACTTGATGCAATGAATGGTCTGCCAAGTGGGGGAGGAAATTTCTCCAAGAAGCTATGCCAAGGTGGCCAAAATTCGTGGGCTTTAGTGGGCCTTAGTGGGCCTCAACCAAGTGGGCTTCAATTTGGGGTTTAAAGGGGGTTTGGTTAGGGTTTGAGATGCTATCAAGCCCAAATCCAATTTTTCTTGGCCCAATCAAATTTCTAAGGTTTAAAATGTTGGATAAAGATGTCATAATAGGAATTTGAGAAATTAATAGCATGTGAAAGTGATTTAATCAAGTGATTAAACACAATACTAGAAATTGGATCAAAAAGGGTTTGAATGCCAACTTTAGGGTTTGGGGAAACCGTTTAGGGATTCGGTTTCAACCAAGTTTTTGGGGTTTCAAAAGGATTCCAACCATTTAGGGTTTTACTAGGGTTGAAACCCTCTTCATCTAACTCAATTTGGTTGATCAGATGAAAAAAAACTGTTTTGCTTAGGTGGCATGATCTCACACATTGATTTCCTTCACAAATCCATCTAATGGTTTCTCTTTGTGCCAAGTATCTAATACTATTCACTATGTGTGGTTAAGATCTTGCCAAGTGTCCAAATAAAACTTCTCTAACCTAATTTGGACATTTCACACTGTGATTTTGAAACCACTGCACTTAGTACGCTTATCGAGGTTACTATTCACTCCGAAAAAGTGCATAATAAACTTAGTACTGAAAAATCCTAAATATTCAACTGAGTCTAGTGGCGTAAACTATAACGTAATCTGACACTTCTAACTACCTCAAACAAATAAAATCACATTTCTGGCACCATAGTGAGTGATAAAACTAATTATGTTGACATACTAGAGCTTATGCGATTAGCCGATTCGTAAAAACTTATGGGGTTTTCACGAGATTTCTAATGTCTATAGAAATTCCACCATTGAATTTCTAGCGGGCTGTTACAGTGCGTGCTAGATAGCATTTCCCCCACAATTTTGTGATTACTTTTGAAAAAAAATAAATAAATTTGATGGATAGGAAAAGGAATTCTTCTTCTCATGACTAGTCTAGAGAAAAAATTCAAAATATTGGATAGCCATGAAATCTTTAGATCACACCCCCCCCCCCCCCCCAAATGACTGATCTCTAGTATTGATTACATAAACTGATCTAGAGATGTAATTACCAAATGTTAGTGGCATAGTGCATGACCATCCAGCTAGCTAGCTAATTGGATTTTTGGTCATCCCAGAGATTATAATCATTTTATTTGGTTGTAAAGAAAGCTAGCTATATGAAATATATATTGACCCTACTGGCTCGATGGGGGATTACTGCATTCTCCCTATAAGGTTAGAGATATTGATAAATGAGTTTTCTACTCGTTATCATTACACCACATATATTTGCTAGAATCGCATATATACTAGAAAAAAATTAAACTAGCTAAATGAATATGAGCAGGCCGTGTGTTGTAAAAATAAATATGTGTGAAGGGTAGAGGAAGACAATATTAGTAGATCAGGTTCAAAAATCAAGGTAAGTACGATCAGCATGACGGGATATATTGTAATTTTACTCCTTTTTTTGGGTGTGTGTGGGTTAATCGTGCTTTCAGCACATGGGAGAACAATCCTTTGGATGGGTCTACAGGGATTAGCATCTCTGGAACTCACGCATTCAGAAAATTTTATTCTTAATCTGTTACCATGGCGGCAGTTGAGTTTCACAATTAAAAGTTGCACATGACACACACATGCGTACACACACACACACACACACACACACACACACACACACATATATATATATATATTATAATGTAGTTCCTGTAAATGGACTAAATAAAAAAAAATTCATCTACAAATTTGCAGTTTCACTTTTTATTTGTCTTGAGTATCATAATCTGCTGAATGGATCAGAATTAAGCTGCAAGTTGTAACTAATAACCAGCATGGCTTGACTTTCCATATATGTACGTATGTAGGTCTATATAATTAAGTTAAAATATAGCAAATAACCAAGATGCATGACCAAGATCAATAAACAAATTAACACCCAACAATTTATGATTATTTCAATCCTGCTAGCTAATTCACGATCTCTATAACAAGCCGGCATATCGATCAACAAGATGATTAAGTACATGATCATGATCAAGGCATGACTTGCTAAAATTATTATAGCATCAATTGCAATGATCTCAGTGTAATTAAACTGTGAAAATTAGGGGGTTTGCAAAAACTATGAACTCTGACTCCATTCCGCATTTAGCACCGACTTATTTTGAATGATGTTGAGGTTGGACAAAAACAGACAAGATATTCAAATTCTTGCTGGTAAGGATCATGATACCTAGACATGAAAAACTCAAACAGATCATAAATATATATAGAATAATACTTCATGAGTTATCCAAATGGATGCGTGGCAGTCCCAACGATGGATAGAATATAATTTACCCCACGGTTATGTAGCCAGATATATCCATGGATAGTGAAAGAAAGCTACGTCTAGCTCTCATGATCATCATCATCATCGATTCCATGTAATTATCCCTGCAGATTCTTCCCGATCCATGGCTTAATTTGGCCACAAAATGGGAACGGCAAGAAATGAAGCTCTCATGATCTCATGCATGCATTATCCAGCTTGCTGCAGCCACACTACCAATTAATCTCACAGATGTGTTTCGGCCGTATATAACATGAGGCGACTATAGACAATACTACATGTTCATCATGTAGATCAGGTAGTGCATGCCGTGCACGCACCCAAAGAATGCAATTGAAACCCAAAGTGTGTATGATGTCATTGCCTCGACTTTATTACAAACTGTGGAATGCAAGAAGTAATACTACTGTATAATTAGGATAGTGAAAGAAAGCTACGTCTGGTTCTCGTGATTATGATCATCATCATAGATTCCATGTAATTATCCCTGCAGATTCTTCACGATCCATGGGCTTAATTTGGCCACAAATTCGGTACGGCAAGAAATGAAGCTCGCATCTGATCATGAGGCGCACCCTCTATATAGACATGATACTACATGTTCATCATGTAGATCAGGTAGTACTAGGTACAATTAATGACACGATAAATGCATGCATGCATGCAACGCACCCGAAGAATGAAATTAAAACCCAAAGTTTGTATGATGTCATTGTCTCGACTTTAGTACAAAATGTGGAATGCATGCAGTACTACTACTGTATAATTAGGAAGTCTAATAACTTTTATTGAAGCTTGAGAATGGGATGTGCATGTTAACCGTATGAAAGATTGTGACAAAAGAAAAACAGAGTCATGTGGAATCAGAAAATGTTCCCTCTTTCTTCCATATCTGTTTACATAATGTGAATTCCTATTTATAGACACTATTTTGCCAATACAAAGTATAGCTCCAAATGAAAAGATGACATCTGTACAAGAAACGGTTACAAAGAATATTCTAGAATTCTCAGACTTTATTCGTGCTTTCTGGAAGAATTATTTCCTTCTTTTTGTGCAGGCTCTATAGCCTTAATAACTGTCAATACAATATTGTCACTTTATTATCAGTCCACCAGAGAGTACGTCTACAAGAAAAACGGGCTTTTGCGACTAATTTATTGCAACGAAAAGACTATTAGCAACCAATTTCCTTGCAATAAATTGATCGCAAAAGCCCGTTTTTCTTGTAGTATATATATATATATATATTTATCAGAC
Organism: Carya cathayensis; assembly: GCA_011037825.1. NCBI lineage: Eukaryota > Viridiplantae > Streptophyta > Magnoliopsida > Fagales > Juglandaceae > Carya > Carya cathayensis. Next base: position 14,876 of record QGSO01000241.1, read on the forward strand.
ATCACTCATCTGTCAATTGTAATATTAAAACTAATGGAAATTAATATATGTGGTATCAATTTCTTTTAGATTAATATGTAATGAACTATGTAGTCATGCGCTAGAAGCTGCATATATATATAAAAATCCCATTGAGAAACCTGTACCCATGGACGGCCGGAAATGAGAATTGCCCCTTACAAAGGCCGCTTACCCTCCAAAGTACTGGTTTGTATTCAGTGCATCATGTGGATTATATTATTTTTCATCTCATCGATCGCTACCTAATATATTTAACAAAGCGAAAATGCATTTCATTGTCTCACAAAAAAAAAAAAAAAATTGTGGAAGCGCGTAGTTAAGGAAACCTATTCCTTTAATGATCATCTGCATTTGGTTGAGAAGTACTTGACGTTTTAAATATGCAAAATTACCCAACTAGCTAGCTGGTACGTACTCTAATTTCTTGCTAACCATATTATATGTACACGTACACGCCTAATTCATTGAGATAAGATCAATGGCCTATATGGGATTTGGGGAATTTTTGGGTGTCAGCCATTGAAATATAATGGGTGATGATGACAAAATAGTTGTGATTTATTTAGAAATAATATAGCCACTGCTAACAAAAGCCTATGATTTTGAATGTTATATATGTACGTGTGAAATATACGACTAATTCAAATGCTCTCTCTCTCTCTCTCTCTCTCTCTCTCTCTCTCTCTCACGTCTTATAATTTGGCTGCACGCAGTTGCATTTGATGAGAACGTCTGGCCACTTTATACTACAAGAAAAACGGATTTTTGTGGCCAATTTATTGTTACGAAAATAGTATTCGCAACCAATTTATAAATTATAACCATGCACAACAACGACATTTTAATTTTTTTTAATTATAATAATATAATAATAGAAAAATGATTAACTTACATTCTTCTTACAATTTTATATAAGATGGTAATTTTGTAAAGTAAAAAATTATTTATAATGAAGTGGCATGCTTCGCAAGAATAAAAAACTATTCTTGTGATTAATTTTAATCTTCAATCTCTAATTCTATTTGAGATAAATGGTTGTGGTTATCTCAAATAGAATAAAGTAGATCAAAGACTTGAGTAGTCGAATATTAGAGATTTAACATTGAAATTAATCACAAGAATATTATAGTACAAATTGTTAACCCTAATTAACTTAGTCAAACAAGTTAAAGGAGTAGTTAATTAATTTTATTATCTATTTAAAACATGAAAGGAGACCAAATATTGCGACGTTTGGATATCTGTAATATATTCCTAATGCTGAATAAAAAAGTTGATCAAGTTTCATAGATTTACAATGATAGAAAGATTCATTAATTATATATTGATTAAGTAAAATCAAAATATAAAATATTTAATTAAATAACATAGAGTATAAAATCAGTGTTCGAATTCAAGACCTAATATAACTAATCTAATACAATATAAAATTATTTAGGTACATGATTCGGGGAAAAAGATAGAACAATGATGACTTTGAGGTAAAAAGGGTCGATCTATCCCAACTTCAATTGGAACACCAATATTGTTTGCCAATTAATATCATAAAGGGCATGCTTGTAAACCAAACAGATTCTAGCATATATATTGTTATAGCTCATGGTATTTAAAATGCGATCTTGCCTAAACATTTCAAATTTCAATCCAGCTTTGTCTAGGCAAAATCGAATTTCCAAGAGTTGCGGAGTCCCATTGCTATCCTTGTGGTAGGCAAAGTTGAGGATTAGATGTAATTGCGCCTCAATCGCCCTCCTATAATAAATTATTAGGGATGAAGTACCAACAAGAATCCCTGAATTAGAAATAGAAAAATAAATAAAATGAATAAGTGATACTGCATGAGTAGTTGTGGTAGCAGTAATAAAAACAACAACAATAAAATAATAATAATGAAAGCAATGTGATTAATAAAATGTGAACTGGCCTTTTGCTTCTAGGGATGCAGTTATATTTCCAAGAAAGGTGGCCCTAATACAAGCCACTCGAAAATAATCATTTCCAATGTAGGTAGTGCAGGCGCCATGATTAGTTGATTGAGTCTTCCAAAGCTTTTCGTTTGGCATTTTGTTGATCAGGCTAGGCTAAATTCGATTAATGTTTTGTAAGAGTTTAAAATCAGTTGTTAGCTGCACAAAATGATGATAAGATAAGCAAACACTCGACCACACATACAAAATATAAATAGGAAATTAATTATTTTTGAGACATGCATGCAGACTAGGATCATGAGTTGTTCATAAATAATACTGTAAGATAATGGAATAAATTAGGAAGAGCTACTTGACACTTGATCGGAGCATTATTTAGATTCTAGGGCCAAGGTTATGAATCTAAAGATGTTTAGAATGTATAAACAAGACACATTAGGTTGTGTGTTGTAGAAGAAACGAGACCACTGAATGACTAAATACATATAATCATAATTAAGCAATTACCTGAGCATCATGACCAACCCCAACAAGTATTAACACGCAGAGCAAGAGCACTAACAAAGTGCGCACTTTCATAATTCCTCAATTACAAAATTCTTAATATATGGTGTATTAGGCAAGATAGTAATTGATGGATACGGTACTGTGCTAGGCAATTAGATGGTCTATGGATATCATGACCAGCACAGCAGGCATGCGGCTAGCTCGCTTTATATAAGCAGAGAAAAAAGGTCCTCCATTCCCCATTTCGCACCAACTTATTTTCAATGATGTTGAAGTTGGACAAAAACAGACATGATATTCAAATTCTAGTTAGGATAATGATACCTAGACATGATAAACACAAACCAGATACATATATAGAATAATACCTCATGATAAGTTATCCAAATGGACGCGTGGCAGTCCCAAGGTTGGATAGGATATTTACCCCCATGGTTATGTGGCCGGCCAAATCCATGGATAGTGAAAGAAAGCTACGTCTAGCTCTCACGATGATCAACATCATGGATCCATGTAATTATCCCTGCAGATTCTTCACGATCCATGGGCTTAATTTGGCCACAAAATGGGAGCGGCAAGAAATGAAGCTCTCATCTCATGCAAGCATTATCCTTGCTGCAGCTACACTACAAATTAATCTCACAGATGCGTTCGGCCATATATATCATGAGGCGCCCCCTCTATATAGACAATACTACATGTTCATCATGTAGATCAGTTAGTTCTAGGTACATATAATCAATGGCAGGATGATAAATGCAACGCACCCAAAGAATGCAATTAAAACCCAAAGTGTGTATGATGTCATTGTCTTGACTTTATTACAAAATATGGAATGCATGCCCGCAGTAGTAGCATTCGTGTATAATTAGGAAGTCTAATAATAATCGATTAGGAAAAAAAAAAAAAAAGGAAGTCTAATAACTTTCAATTAATACAATGTTACTAATTTATTATCAATTCACCAGACACAGTCAGACAGCACTCATCTGTAAATTGTAATATTAAAACTAATGGAAATTAATGTGGTATTAATGTGTTTTAGATTAATATGTAAAGAACTATGTATTGATCATGCGTTAGAAGCTGCATATAAAATCCCCATTGAGAAACCTGCAACCATGAACGGCCGGAAATGAGAATTTGCCCTTTATAAAGGCTTACCCTCCAAAGTACTGGTTTGTATTCAGTGCATGCATGTAGATTATTTTTCATCCCCTCGATCGCTACCTAATATTAAGAAAGCGAAAATGTATGTCATTGTCTCACATAAATAAATAAAATAAAATACAAAAGCAAAAAAATAGTTGAGGATCGGAAGCGCGTAGTTAAGTAATAAGCTGGAAACCTATTCCTTTAATGATCATCTGTTATTGGTTGAGAAGTACTTGACGTATGAAATATGGAAAATTACCCAACTAGCTAGCTAGTACTCTAATTTCTTGCTTACCATATTATATATACACGTACACTCCTAATTCATTGAGATAAGATCGATGGCCTATATGGGATTTGGGGGATTTTTGGGTGTCAGCCATTGAAATGTAATGGGTCATGATGACAAAGTAGTTGTGATTTATTTAGAAATAATATAGCCACTGCTAACAAAAGCCGATGATTTTGAATGTTATATATGTACGTACGTGTGAAATATACGACTAATTCAAATGCTCTCTCTCTCTCTCTCTCTCTCTCTCTCTCTCTCTCTCTCTCTCTCTCTCTATATATATATATATATCCAATGTCTTAACAAGTGGATAAGATATTCCTTTGACTACATGCAATTACGTACGAAGATCAAGTGGTTTTTGTATGAGATAATTTGGCTGTATGCATGTGCATTCGATAAGAACGTACATGTGTATAAAGAGCAAATATCTTAGGTAGAGTGGTGGTCTAGCTTCGTTTTAATTAAAGAGGGCATGTATGCAATGACTGGCCACTTAATTAATATAACCATGCACAGCAACGACGTCATTTTAAATTTTTCTTTTTTTAATTATAATAATATAATAACTGAAAAATGATTAACTTTTTTTTTATATTGAAAAATGATTAACTTAATTACATTCTTCTTACAATTTTAGAGATGGTAATTTTGTAAAATAAAAAATTATTTTTAATGAAGTAGTAGTGGCATGCTTCACAAGAATAAAACAAGTTAAAGGAGTAGTTAATTAATTTTATTATCTATTTAAAACATGAAAGGAGACCAAATATTGCGACGTTTGGATATCTGTTATATAATCCGAATGCTGAATAAGTTTCATAGATTTACAATGATAGAAAGATTCATTAATTATATATTGATCATCAGTAGCAGGGCCTGTTTATTAACATTAATGAAAGATATGCTTGCATTTAAATCAGTTTTTTAAGCTTTTGAATCTGATCAGTAATTACGTGTAAAGGTCCAATCAAACCCTAACAAACAATTAAAAACAAAAACATAAGAAAAACAAAAGATCAAAACTGTACTCATGGAAATGTCTTTCTATAATATCATCTAGTACCACAATATTAATGCAAAGTCTTTCTTTTATAGAAAACAACGATAGGATCCTTGACAAATCCCTTGAGGAAGAGAACCTGAAATGGCAACAGAGAGCAAAACAGTTGTGGTTGAGAGATGGTGACAGAAACTCTAAATTCTTCCATAAATGTGCCAATCAGAGGAGGAAGAACAATGGGATTAATAAGCTTATGAGAGTGGATGGAAGTTCTACAACTGACTTGGGAGAGATTTCTGACTTGTTTTCCCAATATTTCCAAGATCTCTTCACATCAGCAAATTCAAGGGGTATTGAGGCATGCTTGAGCCAGGTCCACCCTCGAGTAGACAGGGAGATGAATGACAACCTTACCAAACAGTTCTCAGCTGAAGAGGTAAAGGCTGCATTGTTCCATATGAATCCCATGGCCTCTCCTGGTCCTGATGGATATCCTGCTTTGTTCTATCAATCTCACTGGGATGTGGTTGGAAATGACCTCACTGAAGCTGTCTTGGAAATCTTAAATGGTAATGGCGATATTTCAGCTATCAATGACACATTCATTGTTTTAATTCCAAAAACCAGAAACCCCCAAACTGTCCTGGATTTTAGGCCCATCTCTCTCTGCAATGTTATTTATAAGGTGGTGTCTAAAGTTCTCTCTAATAGGCTTAAACAGATTCTCCCTACTATTATTTCTCCCACCCAAAGTGCTTTTATTCAAGGCAGGATGATCATGGACAATGTTATTGTGGCTTTCGAAACTCTTCATTCTATGACAACCAAAGGCAAAAGGGAAGCAAGGATACATGGCTATAAAGCTCGACATGAGCAAGGCCTATGATAGAGTGGAGTGGGTTTTCTTGAGGCAGGTCATGGGTAAGATGGGTTTCAGCAACAGATGGATTAACTTGATCATGCAGTGTGTAACTACCGTTTCTTATACTCTCCTTATTAATGGTAGTTCTCATTGCAAATTTATACCAACTAGAGGAATCAGACAGGGAGATCCTCTCTCCCCCTATCTTTTCATTTTGGTGGCTGAGGTGCTTAGTAGTTTGATGAATCATGCTGAAAGCACCAAGATGATCCACGGATTTCCTATTTGCAGGGGAAGCTCAGCATCAATCACCTATTTTTTGCTGATGATAGCTTGGTTTTCTGCAGAGCCAATGCAAGAGAATGGTCATCTATACATGGTTTGCTAAACCTTTATGAAGAAGCCTTTGGGCAGAAACTCAACAAGACCAAGACCTCTATTTTCTTCAGCCCCAACACAAAGGCAGCTACAAAAGAATACATATTGAACCTGGCTGAGACTAGGTCTTCTTCTTGTTATGAAAAGTACCTCGGATTACCAGCTCTTATTGGTAGATCCAAGCATGCCACATTTAAGGATATCATTGATAGAATCAGAGGGAAGATCAGTAACTGGAAAAACAAGTTCCTCTTCCAGGCAGGAAAGGAGATACTCCTTAAGGCTATGATTCAAGCCCTTCCTACCTATTGCATGGGGGTCTTTAAACTGCCTAAATCCCTTTTGAGTGAAGTCAACAAAATTATGAATCATTTCTGGTGGGGCCATCTTCAAAATGAAAAAAGGGTGCATTGGGTATCTTGGAGTCAGATGGGAAGATCAAAAGCTGCAGGTGGCTTGGGCTTTAGAGATCTTGAGAGTTTTAATCTAGCTCTCTTGGCAAAGCAAGGGTGGAGAATCATCCAACAACCCAACTCCCTTGCTGCACAAGTCCTAAAATTGAAGTATTTTCCTAGTGTTGACTTCCTGCAAGCCAGGTTGGGGAACAGGCCATCGTTTATTTGGAGAAGTTTTTGTGCTGCAATTGGCCTGATAGAAAAAGGCTCCATCTGGCGTATTGGTGATGGCCATAACACCAGAATATGGCAGGATAGGTGGTTGCCACAACCTACAAGTTATAAAGTCCAAGTACCAGTTCATATTCTGCAGGAGGATGAAAAAGTAGCAAGTCTCATTCATAATGAAACTAAGCAATGGGATAGAGGTTTGATCACAGAAGTTTTTGGCTCTGAGCTAGCTGAAGTGATCCAAAGAATTCCTATTAGCTCCTCGGGTGCAGTGGATAAATTGATCTGGTTAGGCTCCAAGGATGGTTCCTTCACTGTAAAGAGTGCCTATCATCTTCATAAGGAGCATCTTGAACAGATCAAAGGACAATCTTCTAGAGGGCTGCTTAGACAGAGGGATTGGACTGGCTTGTGGAATTTGCAGGTCCCTAATGCTACCAAAACCTTGTTGTGGCGAGCATGTCTAGAAGCTCTCCCCACAAAACTCAATCTTTTCAAGAAAAAGATTGTGGACTCGCCTATCTGTCCTATCTGTTGTTTAGAAGAGGAATCCACCACTCATGCTCTTTGGAACTGCAGCTCAGCCATGGATGTTTGGAGTCAAGGCCACATTATTTTCCAAAAAAGCTCTCTAAGGGTTGACAGTTTCAAAGAACTTCTCAAGCTCCTCAGCAATCAGTGTGCTCAACCTTTGATGGATTTGTTTTCAGTCACTGCCAGGAACATTTGGCTCAGGAGGAACAAACTGATTTTTGAGGGATCTTTTATGCATCCCAATCTGGTGGTGAAACAAGCTGCTTAATCTCTAGCATATTATAAGGAGGCCCAAGGTAATAGGAAAGCTACCACTCTTGCACCACTTGCTCATGCCTCTGTTTGGTCTCCACCCTCTCCAGTTTCCATCAAAATTAACTGGGATGCTGCGGTGGATGTGTCCCAAGCTCGTATTAGAATTGGTCTGGTGGCCCGAGACCATGAGGGCAATGTTTTAGTCACTAAACAGATTCATATTCCCAGCATTCCTGAACCCCTTTTGGCTGAAGCTTTAGGAGCTTTTCATGCGGCTTCCTTGGCTAAGGAACTGGAGTACAGATCTGTCATCTTAGAAGGGGATAACTTACAGATTGTGAAAGGCATTAACCAACATGTTGAGAGATGAGATAGGGTGGGCATGGTTATGTATGACACTTTTTTATTGCTTTCTAGTTTAAGCCATTGGTCCATGAGCTTTGTTAGGAGAAGTGGAAATCAAATGGCTCACAAACTGGCTAAGGATTCTCTTAAGCTAGATGGGAATTCGGCTGTTATGGTCTCTAGCCCCTCTTGTATTCGTGTATCTTCCCTTACCCTGTCTTAATGGATTGGTTGTTGTTTCAAAAAAAAAAAAAAACATATTATAACAGATGCATGGAATCACAATTTTGTTTCGTTTTGTTTTTTATTTTTTTTAAAAAAAAAAGAAAGAAAGAAGACTAGGTCATAACCCATTTGAATAAAGTGCTGGATGAATTTTTTCATGTACATAAATTGTCCATATATTTGCGAATAGTAATGAAATAGTTTAAGTTAAATTAAATGATAAAGTTAAAAAGAAGTGTTATATCACTACAACAAAATTGAGATTTAGTGACGCTTTAGAATTTGTGACAATCCCCAAACTGTCAAAAAATCAATTTTTGTGACAGTTTATACAGACCGTCACTAAATCTAGATGAGAATTTATCTGACATTTAATTTATGTTCGAACGTTGCATGGATGTTCGAACATTTAATATTTTTACATGCAAACGTAATATTTTTTTGCGCCAATATTTGAATGTTAGTGAGTGACATTCGAACGTTAGTGAGTAACTTCGAATGTTAGTACGTGATCAGTGAAGTTCAAACGTTGCATAAAGTATTTGGTAAACATGACTATAATTTAAATTTTATATAGTTTTTAAATAAAATAATGCATCATTTGTGAATAATTATTACAAATTTAAAATGATTAAAATTTGAAGCGCAATGATTTAATATTAAAATTGGATAAGCTAATATGAAAAATAACTAGGAATTGAAATTGAAAACAATAGATACATTAAATAATATTAACAATACATTAATACTTCTTGTTCGGCCATAAGTGTTCGGGCCTTGTGCCGAGCAGTGTCCGAGTCAGCTCCCTTCCTGCCCCATTTCCTTATTTCCAAAAGATAAGTCATATACTAGATTAATAAGAACAAAATATTAGAACCATAGTTATAAATATATTGTAATAAAATTTAAACTGTTACTGATAACATTCGAACGTGTACATTCGAACATTTAGACGTACAGATTCGAATGTTATAAGTAAAATTCGAACGTAAAATTCGAACTAGCTAGTGTTGTGATTTTTTGAATGATTGGTTGTTGTGGCTTATTCAAAACTTGTGATTTGTAAGAGGATATTGTGAGTGGTAGGTATATTTTTAAACTTTATTAATATGTTTATATATTTTGTTGTGATTTTATTGTGGATAATGATGAATATTTTGATGTGTATAGTGTGAGTTGATTATGGATTTTGAAGGATTAAATATGTGTATAATATTGTGAGTTAAGTAGTGAATTTTGATTGTATATATTGTGAACATGTTGTGAATTGGATATTATTGATGAATTAGAAGGCATTAAATTATTTATATTGATGAATTATAAGGAAATTTTTGTGAAATTGATTATGTAACATGATGAATTAAAATGAAAAATTGTGTTGTGTGTATGTTTATTCTTAAAATAAAAATAAAAATATTGGTGTATATTTATGGATTAAAATGAATATGTTTTACAATTATGTATGTGAATTTGAAGCATATGTTATGGTTATTTTTTTGTGACTATGTTTTGGTATTTGTGAATTAGTTATTATTGTGCATATGTATATGTGATTTGTGAATTAGTTTAGTCTATAGGGAATATGTTTATATATTATGAATTTGTGTATTACAGTATTTATTAAAATTGTTGGAAATATGTGAAATATTGTGAATTTGTTTGTGAATATGTGTATATATTGTGAAAATATGTGATATCATCGTGAACAAATTTGTGAACTTTTATTGAATATGTTAGGAATAATTTATTAAATTATGCAACATGTCAATAATTTATTTTTTATTTGTATTTCTTTTAAAACGTTACTTATTTTACGTTTTCTTTATCAAATGAGTGTACGACATCAAGATAGCAATAGTTGGAGTCTCTCTTGAAGCGACAGTCTAATTTATAGACGCGTTTGCAGGAGTAACAGAGAAACCAAGAGGAAAGAATACACAATGAAGTCTAAGAACAAGTACATAGAGAAATGATAGTTCAAATAGAGTGTGTTATATCACTACACCAGAATCACAGTGGGTGAGAAAAAAAAAAAAGAAATGAAAGTATGAATTCAATTTTCTCATTGTGTAAAACTTTTAATATCTAATTTTGCAATTATATACAACATTATTAGTTGTTAATTTGGCAGTGTAATATGATGATACAATTTGTATGTTATTTAATTTTATGAAATTAGTATTTTTGATCTATACGTTCGAATGTATTTAACAAACGTTCAAACATTGGTTCGCATTCGAACTAACATTCGAACGTAATTACACAAAATTATAAAATAATATTCGAATGTACGTCCCAACATTCGAACGTACTCACCCTCAAAACGAACACAACGTTCGAATCTTTAAATGATTAACATTCGAACTAACTCCGCACAAACCACTTGCATTCGAACGTAAATATGATACGTTCGAACCATAATCAACGAACCATAATCGATTGGGTTAAAGTTCGAACGTTTTGTTGGACATTTGAACGTTACATTCTGTGACAAATTTCAACCGTCACAAAAAATTTCACGTTTGAACATGACATTAAATGGAAGACCTCCAACAGTCACTAAAAAAAATTTTGTGACGGTTGAACAATAAACTGTCATCAATTATTTTTTGTGATGCACATTAGGTGATGGTAGTCATGATGGTTTCGAACCATCATCAAATGTCTTTAGTGACGTTTTGGTCATTTTTTGTAACGGTTTCCTCTGTCACAAAAGACCAATTGTATTGTAGTGATTTTATATTTAAGTGATATTTAGAAAGGATATAATTGTGTTTCTTAATGTATGCGCAACTTGTTTATGAACATTAATTAAAAGATATGTTTGCAATTAAATCAATTTTTAAGCCTTTGAATCTTAGTTATTATGCGGAAAGGTCCAACCAAACCCTTACAAGAATAAGAAAAAAAAAAGAGATGAAAAAGAAAACTGTACTCATCACATGATGGCAATGCCTATCAATATCACATACCACATTAATATTAACTAATGCATGCCATGCAGTATTCTTTTATAGAAAACATGGAAGATAACAGCATCCTTGTGTCTAATTATCGATCCTTTGGTAATTTCTTTTATTGGGAAAACAAAGAAGATAGAGCCTCAGCCCGTTTGATTAAAGTGTAATGCAAATTCTCATGCACATAAAATTTTTGTCATGATCTTTTCTGTTGTGCACGAAATTGGAAATTTTTTAAGCCTTTCAATCTCAGTAATTATGTAAATCAAAAGGTCGAATCAAAGCACCCCAACAAAGATAAAACCAAAACAAAAGAAAAAGACAAAAGAAAACTCATGCATGTATTCATGTCGCCGGAAATGTCTATAGACTATATTACCTACCACAAGTACTTAAAGTTATATACAATCAGCATTTTTTTTCTTTTTTTACTTTTTTTTCTTTTATTTTTAATAGAAAACAACGATAGAATCCTTGATATTATAATTAGAAAACATACAGGCCGCATGATAATAATTTTCTTTCGTTTTGTTTTCTATTGGAAAAGAGAAAAATGATAAAGTCTTTAACCCATTTGAATAAAGTGGCCGGGTGGATAGTCTCATTTAAATAATATTGCAATCTTTAAAGTTGTATTTTAATCTATTTTTTAAGCCTTTGAATCTCAGTTATTATATATGTGGAATGGTCAATCAAACCCTAAGAATAAGAAAAGCAAAAAACAAAACAGATCAAATAGCTAGAAAATTGTGCTGATCATCATCTTGCAATCTCTATCAATATATATTACCTACAACATTATATAATAATTAATTAATTCCATGCAGAAGCAGTACTCTTCTTTTGTATAAATTAAAACAAAGATAATAGAATCCTTGATTGAAAAACATATATACAGCTGGAATCATCTATGTACAATAACCTTAAATCTCTTCCGATCCCACCTTGTACAGTTCTGAAATGTTTGCCATTTCGTGTCGAGATTCAGGAGTAGTAATTATGAAATTATCATTCGTTTTAAAAAATTAAGTTGATGAAAGAAGTAGATTTTGTTATTTATTGTCTCACGTGTGGCCGGGGACCAAATCGGTACTCCTCCTTAATAAGTAAAAGCAATATGTGACATATAAAATGTAAAATAGATTGAGTATAGCTAGAGTCTGGATTCAAATTCAAGACCTCTAACTCTAATACAATATAAAATTATCATTGAAAGTTTTAAACTAACGAAAAGATTGTAAATATTTTTTGACCCAAAATTGCAAATATGACTATAATTTAAAAATTATGTAGTTTTTAAATTTTCTAGTGTCTATTTTATGTAAGTTGTAGTGTAGTAGAGTGGTCTTTTTATAGGTTGCCTTGGCAATACAAGTCTCACAGTAAAGCAAAAAGAAAAAAGAAAAAAAGAAAAAAAAAAAAAGGCAATGTGGGACTTTTGTATTGCCTTGGCAGGATATACACAAAGTATGTAGTAAAAGTTCTACTTAATACATAAAAAAGCATTAAAAAATAAATTTTAGAATGTTTTTTTTTTAATTTCCCAGCATTCCCCCCTGCGGTGTTTTGGATGTTGCAAGGGATGTTATTGATTGTGTTTGTAACTTTTTTATGGGTGCTGCTACAGCAACCGCTGTATCTTCCCGTTTTCAGTTCCCGCTTGACGTGGAAAAGCCACGTTGACTTTTTTTTTTTTTTTTTATGCGTCACTTCCTTCTTCCTTCCAAAAAAATACCCCCCAATCCCATCCCCGATTGATCCCACCCCTTCCAGAGCTCCCGATTTGTGAAGGTGCTTGGCTGTCACATGTAATGGTAGTGCTTTATCGGTTATTCATATTTTCTCCACTTTCTACGCTTCCAAACAGACCGTGCAAAACCCAAAAATAACAAAGGAGAAAGGAAGAACGTTCAACCTTATAGATCTTGGGTAAATTTTCAGATACAAATAATATGCCATACACGCAACACAGAGAAAGAACAGAAAAGAAGGTGCAAGAATGAACTTTAAAATTTTTTTTTTCATTTTTTTGGGGTTTTTTTTTTGTTGGGGGGGGGGGGGGGGCTGTTCAGGACAGCATAGTCGGCTGCATCTTCGTCACTGCTATGATTTTCGTGAGCTCCGAAATCCATCAACGTCGCATACCACTGCCGCAAGTGGCCTTCATCGACACCAGTAAGTCTTTCCCTCGATCTCTCTCACTCTCTGATCTCACTCCACTGATGAAAAACCACGGCAAGACTCTAGCAAAACTTCGGTTATCCTCCACTGCCACAGACCCAATTTCATTAGAGAGAGAAGATGGAGGGAGTGAGTGGAACAGAGAGGGAGCGAGAAAATGGAGAGAGAGAAAGAGAGAGAAGAGTCAGTGATTGAGAGGGAGAGAGAGGGTTTTTTCTTTAAGTCAAAAAGGAAGATGCAGTATTTTTTATTTTGTTAAATCAACCACTTAGATGCTACGTCAAGCGGGAAGTGCAAGCGGGAAGCTCAAGTGGTGGGTATAGCATTTTCCCTTTTTTATATTGATTAGGGTTTCATAAGGGTTTAATTTGGACTGGGGGTAAGGCAAGGGCTGAGGCCCTTCGTTTGGGGGGTGCGGACACACCGGGCAGTACCCCTACTCCTATATCATTTTGTATGACGTGTACTCCTATCCTATCCTATCACAACATATTATATAAATGTAATTATTTATTTACACATGACCAAATATAATTGACATGCTTGACATCTTATGATAGTGTGAAAGCACTACATGTTTGTACTGTAAGAAAATGTAATAATTACGCGGATTATAGGTGGGTTTGGCCCCATGAATGCACTTAATGAGATCGAGTTGCATGTGCCTTATAAGATAAAATAACAAATTAATTTAGTCGGATACACTAGTCTTTTTATTTTGTTAGAGATGAACTTTGTGAGTCTGTAAGCATTCACAACATTATCTAAGTAAACGGTGGATCATAGGGTTGAAGTTATATCACAGCCCAGGTTGAGCAATTTAAACCCAATTTAACAGAGAAGACAGTACAAAGTTGTGTTGGTTTCAGTATCTCGAACACAGGGTGCGATAGAGGTAATTGCAATTGGTGCTACTGCGCGCATGTAGATTATTATATTGCTTGTATTTTAAAGAAACATTTTCCAAAACATTGAAGAGGGCATTTGCATGCTAATTTATTAAGAAGAAATTGCCAGACTGTTTTGAAAAAAATTCTCTGTACGTAGTTTTCATTCAGTCATACAACTAATGCTATTATGCTATTAGTAAAAGAAAGATTTAAGTGCATGCAGAACCCTTGTGCTAGCTCGGGCCAATTCCTTAATCATAAAATTCTCTTCACTCTTACCTCTGGTACGTACAACTTTTGCTTGAAACATATTCTAATGCTTTTCACAATTGTTCTGTTCTTCATACTATATCATTTGCTCCGCTTATGGAAACTAGGCTTTCCATGTAAGTAATAACCTGGAACGAGAGACTTTCTCCTTCAATTTGAAGATTCGTCATCTCTGTCGTAGAGGGGTCATACAAGGCCAGTTGTTCATCATCTTTTTCCCAGAATATGATGTCATTCCTCCAATATTCTAATGGTCGGATAACTCCAGTAAGAGGGCCAACCCTGAACAGCTTTGTCCAAGATTCCGTAACCCCATATTCATGCAACAACCATATATCCCACCACATTCGCGACCCCTCTTCGCCTATAACTTTCCAAGAAATAGCGAGAGCAACCAATTCATTCAACAAGAAATATTCTAGATATTTATGAAAGGGATACCCTATATCGCTAACATCTGGCAGCGGAGTTTTTAGGAATACCTCCTTGGTTATGTCAAATGACAAAATACCTTCCCAATTTATAGTACCATTATCACCCAATGTCCACCAAGTACCCATCCCATTCTGGTTTGTCCTCATACCTCTAGTAGAATCCCAAATATGACAGGGGACGCTGTCAATTTGTCTCCAAGAATCGGTTCTTAAGCTATATACCTCACTACGGTACGTGATTATCGGGTAGTATTGTTCTAAGTAAGGGTTGGGTTCGTAGAGATGGAAATTCCTGATTATCTTGTAGTCGTGAGTTTTGGCATCAAAACCAAATCCGATGCCGTTAAGGGAGACAACATCATAGTTGTTAGAAAGGAGGGGTATGTTTGATATGGGGACAACCTTTGTTTCTTTAGTTGCAGGGTTCCATAAAAGAGTATTATTTCAACTACTGCTATCGTGAAGACAAACGAGACCATTACAAGAGCCCACGATATACATCCGTGCTTTCTTGTCGATAATTCCAGAATATGATGATGGTAAGGGTACCTGTGCGAGGGATACTTGGAGAGTTTCATAAAAAAGTGTGGTGACGACAAGTTTGGTGGTGATTTTATCCCGCCGGTTAACTAGAAGAAGGGCATTCTTGTTCCGGTTGAACGGGGACTGAGTGTGGAGGAGGTGTTTATAGATGAAGTTTTGATCTGAAATGAAGGCGTACCAAGATTTGCAAACGCACTTGAATCGCGATAGGGATATAACAGGCAGCCATAGCAGAATGATCTGTAACAACAAGTCTTCTGGAAAGTGGTTGTTCATCACCATTGTAATTTCTTTACTTGATTGCAAGCTTGACTGGCTTGCGCAATATGAAGCATGAGTATATATGTACGTCTTCTTATTATAATGCCAAGAGGTGTGAAAAGCTAATGAGAAGTTGGCGAAATAAATGTGCAAAATCACCCAACGTTAATATTGTTGTTTATGCGCTCATAAAGGCTTTAATTCCCTCTAAATCTTCTCTCATTTCATGAATATATTTGTTGCTGATTATCATGCATATATACATATGGTTTATTTGGGAATTATATATAGTTGCATTTATGGCTGGCCATTGATCTTATAATAGCCGGCAATTAGATCATGGTGTATGAATGATTTTCTCTATGTAGGGATATCGATCGACTCATACATATATATATATCTTCTATATATAAAAAGTGCCTATGTAATGGTCGTTAACAGAAATTCTTATTTTTCCATTAAAATTATCGTTATACTTAACAGTGTTTGTAAAATTGGTGAGATGTTGTGCAATACTTTTCTTTCATGGAAAGTGATACACTTACATTTTTACTACTACCGCTCTACTACTTAGCCCACGTGGCTTCTTTTTCTGCTTTTTCTTCGACCTTTTGCTTCTGTGATTAAAAACTTTGTCAGAAAGGCTCAAACTCCTCTCCCATTGGCACCCTAAAAACCACACATGCTTTTTAGAAGCATAGAACTCTACCTTTTGTGCCCAAATGTTGTCGTTAAGATTGATGACAACCATTTCCTCAAATCATCCACCCAATAGACACTCACCGACAAAAAGATTATGGCACCAACCCCAAATGGAACTTCCCCGTCAAGTTCACCATCGACGACGCTGCTGCTAATCAGAACTGCCTCACCCTTGTCGTCAACCTCAAGTCCGATAGGAGCTTGGGCGAAATAGAGATTGGCCAAATCCACGAGCCTATCAAGGAGCTTTTGGACGGTTTATGCCAAGAAAATGATCTACCTCGCTACGGTCCTTTGAATTCTTGTACTAAGGTACTTCCGGATCCTACAAAAACACTCTTTTATCGTTTTTGTCTTAGATGCTGTGTATCTCAATTGAATGTTCCCAATGTTTGGCTGTTGAAAGCTTGGAAAAATTAATTAATGGCGTTTTATTTTTCAATTGCTCTTTGTTTGTTGAAAAAATAAATATAAGGAATCTGGATGTTTAAATTTTAGATCCAGGTTGTTTTGGATGCTGTAGAAATAACAGAGTTGGATGAATTCATTTCTATATATTCTAGAGTGTATATAGTGTGCTTGTTTTATAGAGTTGAAGGTAACGGAAATGTCAGACCTTCTTACAAGCATGAGGTGCGCATGATTCCTAGAGCTAGCTGTCCCAAGCTGCTATAACAGAAAAATATTCTCTTATTGTACAAGCAGAGATCCCAGAATATTCTAGAGAAAGTTACAATAAAATCTTCAAGAAGAATTGCTTCTAGAAGAGTCTTGTATTTGAGAGTGAGTTCTGTTGAACCTAAGGTTTCAAGTTTTGTGTAATTATATATTTACACATGGATTTTGATGATAACAAATGAATTCAAAGAATGAAGGAGTCTCAAGCTCAATTTGTCCACACAATGGAGTCAAGCACATCAAGGAACCAAGCATGAGCAAGAATGAAACAAGTTCACATTAAAGTCATTGAAAAATGTTGTAAATCTTTTAAAATTCGAAATTAGGATTAAGGCTCAAAAATTAATATTTTATCATAAAACATTAAAATACATTTTCCACATATGCATGAATATTTTGAAAATTAAATTTGAAAATTTTGAAAGATAATTGATTGTCATCTTTCACATGTGCATGTTTTATTTGAATATTTTCAAAAGTGATTGATGCTTTTCTTGACTTATGCAAAAGGAAGATGCCTTTGTTTGAAAATTTTGAAAAGTAAAGTGTGCTCCTTTTGTCATATGCAAAAAGTAAAAGATTAGGTTTGAATTTTTTGAAAAGTAAAGTGTGCTCATTTTGTCACATGCAAAAAGTAAAAAGATTAGGTTTGAAATTTTTGAAAAATGAATGATGATGTCTTTGACATGTGAATCTTTTTAAATTTGAATATGAAGTCTCATATGCCTATAAATAGATCATTTGAGAGCTTCACATTCACAACACCAAGAGCATACAACTCTCATTCAAAGCTTTCATTCTCTCTTCTCTAAGCATTGAGCCTTAATCCTTTTTCATTTTGAGAGATATAGGTTGTGCTGTATTGTTCTTATTTCACTCATTGAGGAGTGTTTTCTGATATTCTACCCACTATCAATTCTTGTATCAGTAAAAGGGTGTGTACAACCCTTGTGCGTGTAGAAAGTGTTCTACACAGGGAATCGTTGAATCACCACGTGTAAGGTGATTGCAAGTGTAGAGGGTGTTCTACACGGATCCTTTGTAGCGGTGTTGTTCAAAGGTGTAATAGGTTTTTACCTCCACCTGAAGGAGGTTGAATAGTGAATTCGGGGATCCTCAAGGGGTAGCTTGAGGCGAGGACGTAGGCAGTGGGGCCGAACCTCGTTAACATACTGAGTTTGATTCTCTCTTACCCTTACTCTTTATATTTATTGCTATTTCGTATTTTGTTTATATTTGATATTGTATATTTGATTTATAATTTTTTTTTTTTTTTAAATACAACTCAATTCACCCCCCCTCTTGTGTTAGTCATCTGGGCAACAATTGGTATCAGAGCTAAAGCTCTGTTATAAGATTAACTATCTTTTGAGTTAAGATCTTATGGCTAACATTGCAGCTTCATTTGGTGAAGGTCAATCTAGCAGTCGGCCTCCACTCTTTTGTGGAGACAATTATTCATTCTGGAAAGTTAGAATGAGAATATTCCTTCAGGCTCAAGGTCGAGAGATCTGGAAATGCATTGTAAATGGACCTTATATTCCAACAAAAGTGGTTGGTGGAGTAAAGGTCAAAAAGGAAGAAGAAGAGTTTGATCGTGAAGACGATAGACTTTATACTTTGAATTTAACTGCTATGAATTTATTATATAATGCTCTCAATGGTAATGAGTTTAATAGAGTAATGACTTGTGCTACGGCAAAAGAAATTTGGGATAACTTGGAAGTTACTTATGAAGGAACTTCTCAAGTTAAGGAATCAAAAATTTATATTCTTACTCATGAATATGAAATGTTTAAGATGAATGATGATGAATCTATTTCTAGCATGCACACTCGTTTTACTAACATCATAAACAGTTTGACAGCTCTTGGTAAAGTTTATTCCAAAGTGGAAATGGTAAGAAAAATTCTCAACTCTCTACCAAAACGTTGGGAATCAAAAGTGACAGCGATTCTTGAAGCTAGAGACCTCAAGAAGCTCGAAGTGAATGAACTCATCGGGTCACTTATCACCCATGAGTACACATTGAAAAGAGGAGAAGAAGAAGGAAAGCCAAAGAAGAGCTTGGCACTTAAAGCTGTTCCTCATGAAAGTGAAAGTGATGAAGATGAGGAAAATGACGATAAAGATGAAGAAGTTGCGATGATAACAAGAAGAATTCAGAGATTCTTAAAGAAAAATAAAACTCCTCCGAGGAAATCATTCAAAAAGTTTTCCAAGAAAGATTCAGGTAAAAATGATACTTTAATTTGTTATAAATGCAATAAGCCTGGTCATATCAAGCCAGATTGTCCCCTGCTAAAGAAAGATCGAAACAAAGGCAAGAAAGCAATGAAAGCTACATGGGATGATGATTCAAGTAGCTCAGATAGTGAAGCAAGCAATGAAGAATCAGCAAATCTCTGTCTTATGGCTAAAGATGATATTGAGGTAACAAATTTTGATAATATTGAAAATCCTTCATATGAAGAATTGCAAAATGTTTTAGAAGAGGTATATGAAGAATTTGAAAAATTGGGTATCAAATATACTGCTTTGAAAAAGAAAAATTCTTCTTTAACAAACGAAATTGATATTTTAAGAAAAGAAAATATTGTTTTGAAAGACGAAAATCTTGAGTTGAAGAAAAAGAAAACTGATTTAGAAAATATTGTTGAAAACTTTACGAATGGAAAAAGAAATTTTGAAAAACTTCTTGGTAGTCAAAGATGTGTTTTTGACAAGGCAGGCTTGGGATATATGCCAAAACAAAAGTTCAAACCTTATAAAAACTTCTTTGATAATCCTTCTACATCAAAGTCTAATATTCAAAATTCTTTTCATAATAAGTTTGTCAAAAAAGGATACTATTATAATCATTCAAGATTTTCATATATGTCACATGCTATTTGTAATTTTTGTAATAGAAATGGTCATAATTATCATACTTGTCCTATTAGAAGAAAACATACAATGACTATTAGGGCCATATGGGTACCTAAAAATCTTGTTTCTTCTAATACTAATAAATAAAGGACCCAAAGAACTTGGGTACCAAGAAAAATCATTTTAATTGTTTTTATAGGTATGCATGAAGTCCTCTACAAGCAAAAACAAATGGTTTTTAGATAGTGGATGTTCAAGACACATGACGGGAGACAAGACTAAGTTCTTTGATCTTAGATCTAAAGAAGAAGGACACGTGACATTTGGAGACAACTCGAAAGGGAAGATCGTGGGAATAGGTAAAATTGGTAATAAATCTTCTCTCATAATTGAAGATGTTCTACTTGTTGAAGGTCTAAAACATAATCTTTTGAGTATAAGTCAATTATGTGATAAAGGATTTACAGTTACTTTCAAAATGGATAAGTGCATTATTTTGAATGATCATGATTATAACATTTGTTTTACTGCCTTTAGAAGTAATAATGTTTATACAATCGATTTTGAAGAAATTACCTCACAAGATGCTATTTGTTTTTCAGTACAAAATGAAACTAATTGGTTATGGCATAGAAGACTAGGTCATGCCAACATGGAACTTATTTCCAAACTTTCAAAAAATGATCTTGTGAGAGGTTTACCAAAGGCAAATTTTCTTAAAGACAAAATTTGTGATGCATGCCAATTTGGTAAACAAACAAAAACTTCTTTTAAAACCAAGAAATATATTTCCACTACTAGACCACTGCAACTGATACACATGGATCTTTTTGGACCAAATAGAGTTGCAAGTCTAGGAGGAAAATATTATGCTTTTGTTATTGTTGATGATTTCTCTAGATATACTTGGGTCATCTTTCTTGCTCATAAAGATGAGGCACATAATGCTTTTACCAAGTTATGCAAGAGAATTCAAAATGAAAAGGGCTATACTATTTCAAGTATCCGAAGTGATAGGGGAAAAGAGTTTGTTAATAAAAATATTGAAACATTTTGTGATGAAAATGGTTTTGTGCATAATTTTTCTGCTCCTCGAACTCCTCAACAAAATGGGGTAGTAGAGAGGAAAAATAGATCTCTTCAAGAGATGGCAAGAACAATTCTTAATGAGAACAACTTGCCTAGTTATTTTTGGGCCGAAGCGGTAAGTACTGCATGTTATGTTATAAATAGAGTTATGTTAAGGTCTAAATTAGATAAAACCCCCTATGAGCTTTGGAATGAGAAAAAGCCCAACATTGGTTACTTTCATGTATTTGGATGCAAATGTTTTATTTTGAATGACAGGGATAATTTAGGCAAATTTGATGCAAAATCGGATGAAGGTATTTTTCTCGGGTATTCTACAAATAGTAAAGCTTATAGAGTATTCAATAAAAAGACTTTAACTGTACAAGAATCTATGCATGTAGTATTTGATGAATCTAATTCTCTACTCTCCAAGAAATCCATTGATGAAGAAACAGGAGGTATAAATAATACAGAAAGTCTCAATCTCAACAAAGAGAACACAATAGAGGAAGTCCAACATGGAGACATCAGGAAAGATCATCAAAATTTAATACGAGATGCAACCAAACAGTGGAAATTTGTGAAAGATCATCCAGTGGAACAAATTCTGGGAGAACCTTCACAAGGTGTAAGCACTCGATCATCTCTTAGAAATATTTGCAATCATACTGCTTTTTTATCTCAGATTGAACCTAAAAATATTGATGAAGCACTTCTTGATGAATCTTGGATTCTAGCTATGCAAGAAGAGCTTAATCAATTTGAAAGAAATGATGTTTGGACACTTGTTCCTAAACCCAAAAATCATACTATTATTGGAACAAAATGGGTTTTTAGAAACAAGAAAGATGAGTCCGGAGTCATTACTAGAAATAAGGCTCGACTTGTAGCCCAAGGTTACAATCAAGAAGAAGGAATTGATTATGATGAGACATATGCACCAGTCGCAAGATTAGAAGCTATTCGAATGCTACTTGCATATGCTTGTTATAAAGATTTCAAACTTTTTCAAATGGATGTTAAAAGTGCTTTCTTAAATGGTTTTATAAATGAAGAGGTATATGTTGAGCAACCTCCAGGTTTTGAAAATCATATTTCTCCAAATCATGTTTTCAAACTCACAAAAGCACTATATGGACTCAAACAAGCTCCTAGAGCGTGGTACGAGAGACTCAGTGGTTTCTTGATTAAAAAAGGTTTCTCAAGAGGAAAAATCGACACAACTCTTTTCATTAAATACGAAAATGATGATATTCTTTTGGTTCAGATTTATGTTGATGATATAATATTCGGTGCTACTAATGAAAATATGTGTCAAGTTTTTGCTAAGACTATGCAGGATGAATTTGAAATGAGCATGATGGGAGAACTTACATTCTTTCTCGGATTGCAAATTAAGCAAGTAAAAAGTGGGACATTCATCAATCAATCAAAATATATTAAGGAATTGCTGAAGAAGTTTGGGATGGAAGGTGCTAAGGAAACTGGAACACCAATGAGCCCATCTACTAAACTTGATAAAGATGAATCCGGTAAGACAGTTGACTCGAAAGTATATCGAGGTATGATTGGTAGCTTATTATATTTGACAGCCAGTAGACCAGATATTATGTTCAGTGTGTGTCTATGTGCACGTTTTCAATCATCTCCAAAAGAATCTCATTTAATTGCAGTTAAGCGCATTCTTAGATATCTTAGTGGTACAATTAACCTAGGGTTATGGTACCCTAAACACACATCTTTCGATCTAATCAGCTACACAGATGCAGATTATGCTGGTTGTAAAATAGATCGAAAAAGTACTAGTGGAGCATGTCACTTCTTAGGTCATGCATTAGTTTCCTGGTTTAGTAAAAAACAAAATTCTGTTGCATTATCTACTGCTGAGGCAGAATATGTTGCTGCGGGTAGTTGTTGTGCTCAAGTTCTTTACATGAAGCAACAACTTGAAGATTTTAAACTCATGTATAATCACATTCCAATCAAATGTGATAATACAAGTGCTATAAATCTTTCAAAGAACCCAATACAACATTCTAGAACTAAACATATTGAAATAAGATATCATTTTCTTCGAGATCATGTGCAAAAAGGCGATATAGTACTAGAGTTCACAAACACACACGATCAGTTAGCAGATATATTCACAAAACCTTTACCAGAAGATAGATTATCTATGATTAGAAGAGAAATAGGTATGATGCATATTATGAATATCTCTTAAAAGACAGATCAAAATTCATAAAAATAGATAGATTTTTCTTAAATACTTTTACATAAACTTGAGGTTCTTAGCCTCATGTTTGAGACGCTCATTCTCTTCATACAATATCATGTCATCCCTATTCATGGGAACTGGCAAGCGGAATGAAGAATCCAATAGAGATTTCAACTTTTTATTCTTCTGCCGAAGGATTCCTTCCCTTGTGTGAGACTCTTGAACAATTCGTTGAAGTACAACAATTTGTTCCTTAAGCTTTTCAACCTCATGGTTTTTGGCTTGAACCCGCTGGGAAAAAGCAACAATAGAGGATGAGTAGCGAGTTCCGAGACTCACCAAGTCGTAGATAGCATCGGAGTCTGACTTATTAGCCATACTATTATTTTCTTGCTGCAACATGGCACCAATGGTAGCTGCAGAAAGGACAGGAGATTGAGGTGTAGAATACCTCATGGATGCATCTAGAGGAATGTTAGAAGAATGAGCCATGGAGAGAAGAATTAAAAAACTTAAAGCGAGAATGTAGAAAGAATGCAGATGAGTTATAGAGATAAGAAGAAAACTTGATGCGGATTGGATGAACTTTAAGACTGCTTTTATAGAGATAGCATAAAGAACAAGACGAGCTATCATCCAAGTCAAAGAGTAATGTTTTTTTTCCGTTCGGTGAAAATGACATTTTTTAGAAACTCGGAGCCTTCAATCTCGTTTGTCAACAACATCAGGCGATTTTTTCAAATCTCCAGCCACACTTGTCGGGTCACGGACGGATCCAATTATTCTCTTTTTCAACTATCTACAGTGTATTTTAACGCACCGTTTTCTTCAGTCTATTTACTTGCTGCCGATCCTTTTTAATGATGCCAAAAGGGGGAGAAGTTTTAGACTAGAACATTAACATTGTTTAAATTGCTAAACTTGTTATATATGCTTGGAATTATATTTATATTTTTGCTTGAAAAACTAACGCACATTCTCAGGGGGAGCTTAAGTATTAATACAGGCTTCAGGTTCTATCAAGTATTTGTCATCATCAAAAAGGGGGAGATTGTTGAACCTAAGGTTTCAAGTTTTGTGTAATTATATATTTACACATGGATTTTGATGATAACAAATGAATTCAAAGAATGAAGGAGTCTCAAGCTCAATTTGTCCACACAATGGAGTCAAGCACATCAAGGAACCAAGCATGAGCAAGAAGGAAACAAGTTCACATTAAAGTCATAGAGAAATGTTGTAAATCTCTTAAAATTCGAAATTAGGATTAAGGCTCAAAAATTAATATTTTATCATAAAGCATTAAAATACATTTTCCACATGTGCATGAATATTTTGAAAATTAAATTTGAAAATTTTGAAAGATAATTGATTGTCATCTTTCACATGTGCATGCCATGATTAAAGGTTTGAACTTTGAAAATATTAAAGATGATTGATTGTCATCTTTCACATGTGCATGTTTTATTTGAATATTTTCAAAAGTGATTGATGCTTTTCTTGACTTATGCAAAAGGAAGATGCCTTTGTTTGAATATTTTGAAAAGTAAAGTGTGCTCCTTTTGTCATATGCAAAAAGTAAAGAATCAGGTTTGAAATTTTTGAAAAGCAAAGTGTGCTCCTTTTGTCATATGCAAAAAGTAAAAAGATTAGGTTTGAATTTTTTTGAAAAATGAATGATGATGTTTTTGACATGTGAATCTTTTTAAATTTGAATATGAAGTCGCATATGCCTATAAATAGATCATTTGAGAGTTTCACATTTACAACACCAAGAGCATACAACTCTCATTCAAAACTTTCGTTCTCTCTTCTCTAAGCATTGAGCCTTAACCCTTGTTCATTTTGAGAGATATAGTTTGTGCTTGTATTGTTCTTATTTCACTCATTGAGGAGTGTTTTCTGATATCCTACCCACTATCAATTCTTGTATCAATAAAAGGGTGTGTACAAGCCTTGTGCGTGTAGAAAGTGTTCTACACAGGGAATCGTTGAATCACCACGTGTAAGGTGATTGTAAGTGTAGAGGGTGTTCTACACGGATCCTTTGTAGCGGTGTTGTTTAAAGGTGTAATAGATTTCTATCTCCACCTGAAGGAGATTGAATAGTGAATTCGGAGATCCTCAAGGGGTAGCTTGAGGCAAGGACGTAGGCAGTGGGGCCGAACCTCGTTAACATACTGAGTTTGCTTCTCTCTTACCCTTACTCTTTATATTTATTGCTGTTTCATATTTTGTTTATATTTTATATTGTATATTTGATTTATAATTGTTATTTGTTTTAAATACAACTCAATTCACCCCCCCTCTTGTGTTAGTCATCTGGGCAACAAGTTCTTTCTTTGTTGCTGTCATCGTGTGTTGCTGAGATGGAGTTGTGAGTCACGGCTGAGCTGGAATTCTTTGTCATGCTGTCACCCTCCCGCGAGTCCAACATGGGGACCATGGTGAGACTCGATCGTAATGTCAAGAACCGTGATGAAGGCAGTGGCTTGGTAAGTACATCGGCAAGCTGGTCACAAGAAGAAATGAAAGCCACATGCAATGTTTTTGCGGCAACCCAATCTCTAACAAAATGAAAATCAATTTCCATGTGTTTGGTGTGTGAATGGAGAACCGGGTTGGCTGAGAGATAAGTAGCGCCCAAGTTGTCACACCATAAGGTGGGAGATTGAGGAAGAAATACAGCAAGATCCTTGAGCAGCGATTGTATCCATAGCAATTCAGCAGTTGTGTTGGCAAGTGATTTGTATTCCGCTTCGGTGCTGGATCTAGCCACTGTTCTTTGCTTTTTGGAGCTCCAAGAAATGAGATTGGAGCCAAGAAAAACACAATAGCCACCAGTTGAGCGACGGTCATCCGGATACCCCGCCCAATCGGCATCAGTAAAGGCATGAAGATGATAAGAACTGAATGGCTTAATAAGCAAACCGAGAGTGGCAGTTTGTTTGAGATACTGAAGTATTCTCTTTACAGCTTGCCAATGAGAATTTTTTGGGGCATGCATGAACTGACTAACTTTGCTAACAGCAAAGGCCACATCAGGCCTAGTGATAGACAAATATTGTAAGCTGCCGACTGTGCTTCGATATAAAGTTGGGTCAAAAAAATCAGGACCATCAGTGAGAGAAAGACGTGTGGAAGAAGCCATGGGAGATTTCACAGGCTTAGCGAGGTCCATATTTGTTCTTTGTAAAAGATCACAGATGTATTTATTTTGAGATAAATGAAGACCATTGGAAAGTTGATTTATCTCCAGACCCAAGAAATATCGAAGACTACCCAAATCTTTTAATGGAAATGATAAACTGAGTGACTTAAGAACAGAGGAAATGGCATTAGAACATGAGCCAGTCAAAATGATGTCATCAACATAAACTAAAATGTAAATGATGACAGAGTTGTGGTGATAGACAAACAAAGATGGATCGGCAAGTGATGCAACAAAACCAATCTCACTAAGCCGATTACTTAATTTGGAAAACCAAGCACGAGGTGCTTGTTTAAGGCCATAAATTGCCTTATTCAAGCGACACACGTAGTTGGGATAATCGAGATTAACGAAGCCAATTGGTTGACACATATAGACTTGTTCTTGAAGATCACCATGAAGAAACGCATTATTAATGTCTAATTGCCGAAGACACCATTTTTCAGTAACAGCAATAGACAAAATAATACAAATTGTAGTGGGTTTAACTACTGGACTGAAGGTTTCAGAGAAATCAATACCTTCCTGTTGATGAAAGCCCTTGGCAACTAAGCGGGCTTTGTATCTGTCGATGGAACCATCAGAGAGCCTTTTGGTGCGGAAGACCCATTTATTGCCGACAATGTTGGTGATGCCAGTAGGAGGAACCAAGGTCCATGTTTGAGTCTGCAAAAGAGCTTGAAATTCGTCAGACATAGCTTTCCTCCATGGCTGATGTTTGGCGGCTTCAGTATAGGAAGTGGGTGATTCAGGAATTTGAGTGGTGGTGGTAAGGTGACTACGAGGAGGTGGCCATAAGATGGTGCCATCAGTGAATTTGCGAGGACATAGAGTGTTGGTGCGAGCTCTGGTGATGATTGGGGATGGGGAAGGAGATTCGGCAGAGGATAGTGGAGAAGAGGCAGGGGTAGCTGAGGAAGATGACGTAGAGGAGGTCCTTGTTGTGACTGGAGAAGACGATGAGGATGATGAGCTGGAAGGAATATTCGGTGTGGAAGCTGGAATAATGGGTGCAGATGGGCTGAAAGGAGTAGTCGGTGTTGAAGCTGGAATAATTGGTGCAGAGGGGCTAATGGAAATTAAGGGAGAATTGGATGGGCTTGGAGCTGAGATGGGCCTTTGGGAGTTAGAATGAATTGGAGGAGGCCCAAGAATAGATGGTAGTGTGACAGAATTTGGCTTAGGATCAGTGGGCTGGGAATGGGTTGTCTGAACAAAAGGAAATCGAAGCTCATCAAATACCACATCTCTGGAGATGTAAATACGCCCAGTATCAAGATCTAAACAGCGATATCCCTTATGGGAATCACTGTAGCCAACAAATAAGCATTGTTTTGACCTTAGATCTAACTTGTGCTGGTTGTATGGCCGAAGATGAGGCTAGCAGGTACAACTGAAGACCTTGAGCAGATTATAATTGGGGGGTTTGGAAAATAACTTTTCAAATGGTGATTTATGATGAAGTATTGGTGTGGGAAGTCTATTGATGAGATAGATGGTGGTGTGGAAGGCATCAGCCCAGAAAGTTTGAGGGAGAGATGCGTGAGACATTAGAGCTAATCCTGTTTCAACAATGTGTCGATGTTTACGCTCAACGACACCATTTTCTTGGTGTGTGTGTGGACATGATAGTCGATGAGAGATGCCTTTGTTTTGCAGAACAGTATGTAAAGATCTGTACTCCCCACCCCAATCGCTTTGAATATAAATTATTTTGGAATTGAAAAGTAACTCAACATGTGTTTGAAACTGAAGGAAGACTTTGACAACTTCAGATTTTTGTATTAAAGGATACCACCAAGTGTAACGGGTAAAATCATCTAGAAATGCTACATAGTATCGAAAACCATTTCTAGATACAACTGGGGCAGGGCCCCATACATCAAAATATATAAGCTGTAAAGGCTTGGTGGAATGCTGATGAGAGTCACAAAATGGTTGTTGAGAGCTTTTGGCTTGGCAACATGCTGAGCACTTGTGTGAAGAGTCACGAGTTGAAATAGGGAGAGAGTGAGTGGAGAGGATGCGATGAACTAATTGTAGAGAGGGATGGCCAAGACGGGAATGCCATTAGGAGGTGGAGGTACGTTCACCAACAAAAGCTTGAGGAGTGGAAACCGGAGCTAGAAAAGAATAGAGGCCATCAGTTGTGGGACCACGAAGAAGAAGATTCCCCGTCTTTGAATCCTTCACAAGAAAATGAGAACCATGAAACTCGAAGAAGACAGAATTATCAATGCAAAACTGTCTAACTGAAATTAAATTCTTAGTGATAGCAGGGACATGTAATAAACTTTTTAAATGAAAAGAGGTAGATGAAGTAGGAAAAACAAAGTCACCAATGTGTGCTATCAGCAGAGCATTGCCATCACCAACCCTGATCTGTTCGTGGCCACCATAAGGAGAGGATTTAATGTTAAGGTTGGATAAGTCAAAGGTGATATGATTTGTGGCGGCAGTATCGGGATACCAGGACATATCAGGAGAGGAAGAAGAGTTTGTATAGTTGACAGTGAGAGTTTTGGGTGGATCACTTTGAAGAGCATGATCAAAGCGGTGGTAACACCGAATGGCGAGATGACCAACCTTGCCACAAATTTGACAAGTGGGTTTGTTGTGTGGCAGAGGAGAATGAGAGGATGTTAGGGGAGGACCTGAGGATGAACGGCCTCGACCATGACCACGGTAACCACCTCTAGAGGGGGAACCACGATTGAAGCCACGACCACGAGAATTTGATGTATAATTGGTTGAGAAATTGGTGGAATTAGGGAGGTGAGTAGAATGAGAAATTTGAGTTTCATGGGTAAGCAGGAGCCCATATAATTCTTTTGGAGAGAGAGGTTCAATACGAGCAGTAACAGAAGTTACAAGGGAATCATAGTCACTGTTTAGGCCAGCAAGGAGGTAAGAGATGAATTCTGAGTCGGAAAGGGGGTTACCCGAAGCACTCATGGTGTCAGATAGATGTTTAACCTTGCTAAAATACTCAGAAACAGAGCTCGATCCTTTGGAGACAGTAGCAAGTTGATAACGCAACTGAATGATGCGAGCATGTGATTTGGATGTAAAAATCCTCTCCAGAGCAGCCCAAACATCACGAGCAGTAGTGTGACCAACAACTTGAGCGATTAAATTATCTGATAGGGAGGAAATTAAGGCACTGAGGATAAGTTGATCTGTTTGGGACCAGGTGACGAAAGCAGGGTTGAGAGTTTTGTTATCTGGTAAGAGGTGAGGAGGAGGTTGGGCAGAGCCATCAACGTAGTGAAATAGCTGCTGTCCTTTGAGGTAGGGTATCATTTGAGTGCGCCATAGGAGGAAATTATCGTTGGTGAGTTTTACGGAAACAAGGTGAGAAAGGTTAGGAAGGAGGGAAGGAGATGGTGGGTTCGAAGGGGTTTTTGGAGGAGTTTCTTTAGCCATGGTGAGACGCTAGTCTTCGAATGGCTCTTGATACCATGTAGAAATAACAGAGTTGGATGAATTCATTTCTATATATTCTAGAGTGTATACAGTGTGCTTGTTTTATAGAGTTGAAGGTAACGGAAATGTCAGACCTTCTTACAAGCATGAGGTGCGCATGATTCCTAGAGCTAGCTGTCCCGAGCTGCTATAACAGAAAAATATTCTCTTATTGTACAAGCAGAGATCCCAGAATATTCTAGAGAAAGTTACAATAAAATCTTCAAGAAGAATTGCTTCTAGAAGAGTCTTGTATTTGAGAGTGAGTTCTTTCTTTGTTGCTGTCATCGTGTGTTGCTGAGATGGAGTAGTGAGTCACGGCTGAGCTGGAATTCTTTGTCATGCTGTCAGATGCCAAAACTCTTAGATCCGCAACTTAACCTCATTTGTTTGTCATGTATTTTCTCGGCATCACTTCTTTTTTTATGGTTCTTAAAGAATTATTGGGATGAAATAAAAGTGCTAGAGTTGGCAAGGAGCGCAACACGTGATAACAAGAAGAACAGGATCAATCCGAGGCATGTGCGTTTTGGTTGTAAGGAACGACGAGGAACTGGGAAACTACTTCAAGGGGTCACTGACTCACCATTGTCAAAGGTGGAGTTCTTCCAAACATCAACCCAGTATTGCTTACCAAAGAAAACCACGACTTTCTAATCCAAGAAGGTCTCCAAGTTGCAACTTGAGCTTCTTTGTCTATATCCACCTTTAGTGCAAAACTTCTATGCCCTTGCAAACAAAAATTCCACTTTTTGGCTAATTCCCACCATCTTTAAATACTTAGAATTAAGTTCTTAGAGCTTGAAAAAAATGCTTTGGCAGGAAGTGGAGGTCAATTTCTTTGAGATTCGTTTTTCAAAGACCCAGAATAATCTTAAGTTGATGATTTTGATTAGTCTATTTCTTAGTTTGTACTCTGAAAAATTATGAATGAGAAAACAAAAAATAATTCTTTTTGATATTAGGTTTTGAAGAAAATGAATTCAGATGAATAGTCAAAAGATGAATAGCCAAAAGTATACCAGTTCAAAGATAATTCTTGACTGAGAAGTTCCATTTGGGGCTTGTGCCACAGTCTTTCTGGGCGTATTTTGGGAGGATGATTTCAGTTTGAGTTATGGTTGCTTGATCTTAACGACTGACAGCTTTTGGGCAAAGAGGGGATAGTTTTCGGCAAGTGGAGATGGGGTTATTGAGCATTTCTAACAACTTTTTGACTCTGAGAAAGCAAAAGACGGAAAAAATAAAAAGAAAGCCACGTGGGCTGTGGGTAGGCGGTAGTAAATAAAACGTAGGGGTATCATTACCCTTCTTTCATTCTGTCCACGCGTCCATGCACATGAAGCAACAGGCATCACGAGAAAAACCCAGATGAAGCTATAGCGGAAGCATTTTTCGATCTGCTATGAAAATGGAGAGAAACCAAGAGAGATCTAGAAGATGGATTCTGGGGGAGAGAGAGTGTTCTGATAAAATGGGTATGCTGTCACACGACACTTTTCATTCATTCTGTTCTCGCGTCCGTACACTTTAAAATTAATTTTATAACTTAATAAAACAAATATCACCTTAAATTTAAAATAAGGGAATCAATTTTATTAATAAATAAAATAATTATTTAACTAAAATAAAATTAAAATTAATATATTCAACGCATTTAAAGTGCTAAGGTATATGTTAAACTGGATGATAATATTAAAAAGTTAGCTGCTACTATGTTTGGTGATGTAGCAGAACAAGCACTTGGTTGTTCAGCAGTTGAGTTGATGGAACGTGCTAGAGGGGTATCTTTTAAAATTTTATTCAAAAGTTGAGTTGGTTATAATCAGTTAATTTAAAAAAAAAAGGTTTTATTAATTATGTAAAGCTATTCAAAATTTATTTTGTAGGAACATCGACCATATGTTAAAAGCGTTGCAGAAAAATTATCAAAAAAAATTTGGAAGATTCAAGTCTATGTACATCCAAAGAAACTGAAGGATAAAAAATATAGACATTTTAATGTCCTCTCAATTGAAGCAATGCAAGATGAGGAAAATGCTAGATCGTCATCTTAGAATCAAAATTATCTCAAACAGCTTTCATAAAACTGTAGGCAATGTTTATTTACAGGACTATGCTCTTCTTTTATAATATATCACATGTAATTATTTATTAATTACATAAACATTATATCGTAATTATTTAATTAACCAAAAACATTATATCTTTATTAATAAAAAATGAGTTCTTAACAAAAAAAAATTAAATCTAAATTAAGTAAATGTGCATTGCACGTTACTTTCACTTAGTATATATATAAATGGTGATTTTGAGTGTTGTGAAAAGATTGTACTTACCTTTTCCGGAGAGATTCTAATTAATTAATAATATCGTTTTACCCATATCCGTAACACCACAATTAATTAGCAAATCGGCAAAATTCTCAGGGTAATATAATTAATATTATATAGAAAGGAATGCTATATATTAATTTCCACATGATGCAGCGCGCAGACACAAAATCAGTACTTAACATGCTCTAGTATTTCCCTCAAGATACGCATTACTGATCATGCACCTACGTACTTCAAGTATGTGTGTATGTATGTGTGTGTCTATATATATATATATACACGTACCTTTGATCTGGGAAGGTACGCGCGTAGCTTTATGTTAATTAAGTAACCTTTATGTATGAATATGACATGCTGCATGCAATGGCATTTAGCCCAATAATATTCCATTATTCACAAAAAATAACAATATAGGCCTGCAACTTAGAGCATAAATAAAATGTCTAAATTAGTAGGAAGTAAAGTGAATAGGTTTGTAAAACCTATTAGAAAGATCTCATCTGCTCAAATGGATGAGAAGAGGAGAAAGGGCTGCGCTATCACTGTGAAGAGAAGTAGAATCCAACCTATGTTTGTAAAAATCTAAAAGTTTTTTTGTTGCAAGTTAAAGATTAAGAACAAGATGTTGCTGTTATTAATGCTGAGAGGGAAGATGACAGTGAAGAAGTTACAACCTTGATAAAAGGCAAAGAAAAAAAAAAGAATGGTTGGAGATTTCGATTCATGCAATTGCTAGTTATCATAGTAACAATGCTATGAAGTTGCTAAGCAAGGTTGGTACATGTCTAGTGGAAATTTTAATAGATTCATGAAGTACTCACAACTTCCTGGATCCAATTGCTGTAAATTCAGCCAAGTTTAAGATGTTTTTTGATTCAAGCTTGCAAGTGAGGGTAGCTAATGAGGCTAAAGTTTTGAGTAAGGGGACTTGTGAAGAGGTGATTACAATTAAAGGGGCTAAGTTCAAAGTACATTTCCATGTTTTGTCATTAGGAGATTGTGATGTTGTGTTTGGGGTCTAATGGTTGAGGACCCTGTGTCTTATTAATTGGGATTTTACTAGCATGTCAATGAGCTTTTGTGTGTGTCAAGTGAAGCTGTCCTTACAAGGTTTAAATTATGATAATATAAATGTTTGGTTTGGAGAGAATTGTTTTAAGTCTTCTTTGATAAGGAAGCGAGGCTAGTTTCAGCAATTGATGGCAAGGGAAGAAGTTTAGAATGTTGAGAAGCAATTTGTGGAGTTGGCTAAAGTTTTGGAAGAATTCAAAGAGGATTTTTGTGATGCCCCCAACTCCCACGTGGAAATTGAGACGTCGGGATGATGACAATACGGGTCAAACATCCCATCGCCAAGTGCCAAGTGTGTGTACATGCAATATGTGTACAAATAAAATAACGCAGCGGATAATAGAGTCAAATAACTAAGTACCAGAATTTTTTGTTTAATTACAAACCAGCTTAAAACACGCGTAAATAAAATATTACATGTTCAACAACATCTCAAATCCAAATACATACCATTAAAAACAATTACAAATATTATACATAAATAAGCACTCCAAATCAATACTCAGGCGGAGCCGCCTCCTCAGGCTCAGTCTTCTCCTCCTCAATCTCTGCATCAAAATCTACGGTATCAAAAATGGTGCCGCAGGTAAGTAATAATCCAAACGCCATAAGATATAAATATATTAAACTCTACAACAATATGCATGAAAGAATGCCCAATGCACATGTCCCAAAAATCTACATTTTTACCACGCACGCTAAAATCCCATTTAGCCCAAAATATATCCTTTAAACATATCCTCGCCATTATCCCAGATAATGGCCCAAAAACCAATCTCGCCAATTTCCCAGAAAATTACCCATTAACCAAACCATCAGAGCACTGTAGGTGGGAATTGCAGGCGGGACCTACCACCATCCCTACTCACCACCATCCCTACGCGTGCACTGTAGGCGAGAATCACAGGCGGAACTCTACCAGCATCCCTGATTACCACCATCCCTACGCCGCGTGCACCGTAGGGAGGAATCGCAGGCGGGACTCTACCACCATCCCTGCTTACCACCATCCCTACACATGCCTCTGAATCAAACCAATCAATCCAATCGTTCACATATACCAATAAAACATTTCTTCCTTGAAAACCCAGTTTTCAATATTTAACACATGCATATATGTGCACAATGCAATGCAAATGATACGACCCCAATTAACCAACAATTTCCAAACATCTATAACAACCAAACAAGCAACTCCGTCCTCAAATCCATCCGACCCCCGACTCCTCGGACTCAGTCCGGAATAACCAACCAGTCACAAATAATTATTGTAAAAGTAATAATATATTTAAATCTAAAATGAAGTTTGGAAAATACTTATAGCGCTATATGATAATTTTCAAAGGATCGACGAGCAGCAAATGGCGAAGAGAAAGCAACGTAACAGTGTAAATACACTGTGGCCGTGGGTTGTAAAATATCCACTTTTGATTGGGGACAAACCAAGACTTGAGATTGATAGGGAATGACTTAGAGGTGTTTATGAAGCTAGTGGAAGTGAAGGTTGGCCGTGGGTGGCGGCGAAAACGGCGGTAGGAGGCCGAAATATGCAAATCGGAGAGTAAGCTCGTGGGGGCTGTTCTGGCGACGGATCGAGGCTGGAAATTGGTGGTTTAGGATGGCAAAGATTCGGTGATGAAGTGGTGAAGAGGTGGTGGTCGGAGGTGGAGCGACGGCGGCAAATCGGAACAAAAGCCGTTCGGCTTGGAGGAGCTATTCCGGCTAAACGGCGGCTCCGATGGCAGTGGAAATTTGTGGGGTGGTTCACCGGAGGGAGGGGAAGAGATTGGTGGTGGTGGTGTGCCGCACGGTGGCTGGCAGCGATGGTTCTGGGCGGTTGGACGGAAACGGCGTGAATGGGTAGGAGAGAGAGAGAGATTCGAATGACATTAACGGATAATAAATCATTCTCTGAAATCCTCAAGATTGATGGCTTTAATCTAAAACATTCACCTTAAAAACTTATAAATTTTAAAGCACCAATTGCCACCAAATTCCTCATCCAAATCAGCGAAATTTAAAACTTAAAATTTAATTATTTCCCCCCAAAACTTGTCGAACCTAACACCTTAATTACCAAAATCTTATTTCCTAAAATCTATAAGGCCTTAAGCCTTAGATAAAATTCTCTTAATCCAATTCTTAAAGTTCGTTAAACCTACACTCTCCTATTCTATAGCCTCATTACATAAATTCTACAAAACCTAACACCTCAATCATCTTAAGTGACTTAAAGCTAACTCCCCTCCTTAGTTGCAACTTGCATTCCTACTCCCAAGAGATCGCCTAACTCATGCCGTTCCCTTCTAGCCACAATATAATAAAAGTAACCCACCTCTATAAAATTCAACCCTACTACACTAGGTATTTACTCCTACCAACGACATTCTCGATAGTACCTTCCTCTTGCCATAGCATAATCCTCAACCCCACTTTTTAACTCCGGACAAAACAAAACAAAACAACTCAAAACAAAATAAATAAAACATTTAATACAACATACTTTCAACTCAAATAAGATCAACTCAATCAAACCAAATCAAATGGAATTAAATAAAATAAATTCAAATCAAATCAAATCGAATCCAGTTAAAGAAAAACAATTCAACTTAAATAAATAAAATAATTTTAACTCAAGCTTTTAAAACTTTCTGGTACTCCACCTATGGGACATATGGTTTTATCCAGAGCCGAACTGCTCTGATACCACCTGTGACGCCCCCAACTCCCACGTACGGACACGTGGAAATCGAGACGTCGGGATGATGACAACACGGGTCAAACATCCCATCGCCAAGTGCCAAGTGTGTGTACATGCAATATGTGTACAAATAAAATAATGCAGCGGATAATAGAGTCATATAACTAAGTACCAGAATTTTTTGTTTAATTACAAACCAGCTTAAAACACGCGTAAATAAAATATTACATGTTCAACAATATCTTAAATCCAAATACATACCATTAAAAACAACTACAAATATTATACATAAATAAGTACTCCAAATCAATACTCAGGTGGAGCTGCCTCCTCGGGCTTAGCCTTATCCTCCTCAATCTCTGTATCAAAATCAACGGTACCAAAAATGGTGCCGCAGGTAAGTAATAATCCAAATGCCATAAGATAGAAATATATTAAACTCTACAACAATATGTATGAAAGAATGCCCGATGCGCATGTCCCAAAAATCTACATTTTTACCACGCATGCCAAAATCCCATTTGGCCCAAAATATATCCTTTAAACATATCCTCGCCATTATCCCAGATAATGGCCCAAAAACCAATCTCGCCAATTTTCCAGAAAATGGCCCATTAACCAAACCATCAGAGCACTGTAGGCGGGAATCGTAGGCGGGACTCTACCACCATCCCTACGCGTGCACCGTAGATGAGAATCACAGGCGGGACTCTACCACCATCCCTGCTTACCACCATCCCTACACGTGCCTCTGACTCAAACCAAACAATCCAATCGTTCACATATACCAATAAAACATTTCTCACTTGAAAACCCAGTTTTCAATATTTAACACATGCATATGTGTGCACAATGCAATGCAAATGATACGACCCCAATTAACCAACAATTTCCAAACATCCATAACAACCAAACAAGTAACTCCGTCCTCAAATCCGTCCGACCCCCGACTCCTCGGACTCAGTCCGGAATAACCAACCAGTCACAAATAATTATTGTAAAAGTAATAATATATTTAAATCTAAAATGAAGTTTGAAAAATACTTACATCGCTATATGATAATTTTCAATGGATCGGCGAGCAGCAAACGACGAAGAGAAAGCAACGTAACAGTGTAAATACACTGTGGCCGTGGGTTGTAAAATACTCACTTTTGATTAGGGACAAACCAAGACTTGGGATTGATAGGGAATGGCTTAGAGGTGTTTATGAAGCTAGTGGAAGCGAAGGTTGGCCGTGGATGGCGGCGAAAATGGCGGTAGGAGGCTGAAATACTCAAATTGGAGAGTTAGCTCGTGGGGGCTGTTCCGGCGACGGATCGAGGCTGGAAATGGGTGGTTTAGGACGGCAAGGAGTCGGTGACGAAGTGGTGAAGAGGTGGTGGCCGGAGGTGGAGCGACGGCGCAAATCGGAGCAAAAGTCGTTCGGCTTGAAGGAGCTATTCCGGCTAAATGGCAGCTCCGATGGCTGTGGAAATTTGTGGGGTGATTCACCGGAGGGAGGGGAAGAGATTGGTGGTGGTGGTGTGCCGCACAGTGGCCGGTGGCGATGGTTCTGGGCGGTTGGACGGAAACAGCGTGAATGGGTAGGAGAGAGAGAGAGAGAGATTCGAACGGGGGAAGGCACGCACGTGGAAAGAAAGGGAAAAAGAAAGAAAAGGAGAAGAAAAAAGAGAAAGAAGAAAAGAAAAAAGAGAAATGAAAAGATGGAGGAAAAGACATGAGGTCCAATCCTCACCTCTGGAGTTCAACAACTGATCCAACGAAAACAATTTTAAAAGCAATAAAACTAAGAAAATATTTTAAATACAACATAAAGCTAAAATATAATAAATAACTAGTAAAAACTAACTACTTAATTTTAAATCCAAAGACTAGCTAAAATAAGTTAAACAGTAATTTAAACTCAAACATCCAATAAAATCTAATTAAAATCTGATAATTTAAAATAAAAGAACTATTATTTTAATTAAATTAAAATATTCCTTCAGTGAAAATACACGTAAAAACAGGGTATCACAATTTTTCTGAACCTGTTTGTCTGCCACCAAGAAGGGCTTTTGATCATCATATTCCAGTGAAGCAAGGAACAACACCTATTTCAGTAAAGCCCTAAAGGTATCCACACTACCAAAAATCTGAAATTAAAAAAATTGTCCAAGACTTATTGCAATATCATGAAGTTGTGAGGCCTAGCCAAAGTCCTTTTTCTTCACCAATCTTATTGGGGAAGAAGGCAGATAGAACTTGGAGAATGTGCATTGATAATCATGCACTTAATAAAGAAACTATCAAAGACAAGTTTTCAATACCTGTCATGGATGAGCTTCTTGATGAATTATTTGGGACAATAATTTTTTCTAAGTTGGATTTAAGATCTGGTTACAACCAGATTAGAGTTAAAGCTAAGGATACTAAAAAAACAGCTTTTAGAACTCATGAGGGCCACTATGAGTTCTTAGTAATGGCTTTTGGGCTTGCTAATGTCCCTGCAACCTTTCAAGGTCTCATGAATAACATATTCAATCCAAAGTTTTGAATACTATTTCGGTGGCCATTTCGGTTAAGCTATTGGAATGAAATATTTTGGTACCGCTACCATTTTGGATACCGTTTTAGGATTAATTATATATTATATACAAATAATTATATGTATATATAAACTATCAACTAATGTAATAAATACATATATATATATATGTGTGTGTGTCATGTATATGTGTATATATATGGAAGAATTGAAACTTTCTAAAATGAGTATAAGTTTAAAAAATAAAAAATTTGAGAAACAGAAACAAAGAAAAGAAATAAAAGAAAAGATAAATTATTAAAAATAATGATATCTAAGAAAAGAGAGAATGATGGGACAAACTTAAACTTACAAAAAAATTAAAATTATATAAATACATTTTATATTTTAGAACCAATTAAATACCATCTAAATTTAAAATTTACAAAAATGTCATCCAAATACAAGAAAATTATAAAAATAATCCGAAACGGAATAAGAGCAGGAATGCCAATTTCAATCGAAATGGCCGGAATTTGACCAGAATGGCTGAAACGAACTGACACGGGCCGGAATGTTGGAGCGAAACGGAACAATTAGGTTTAGTGTACTGAATACTACACCAAAACAGAACAGAACGAAATTCAAAACTATGCTTCAAACCCTTCTTGAGAAGATTTGTTTTAGTCTTCTTTGATGATATTTTAATTTACAGTTCAAGTTTAGTAGAATATGTTAAACATCTTAGAACTGTATTGGGGGTGTTGAAGCAACATACTTTGTATGCAAAGATATCCAAGTGCAGATTTGGGTTGGAAGAAATCAATTATTTGGCCCATCTAATTTCTGGCAGTGGAGTTAAATGTGTTCTTTCAAAGATTTCTACAATGATGGAGTAGCCTATTCCTAAATTTGTAAGGGCTTTGAGAGGGTTTCTTGGTCTTACAAGTTATTATAGGAAACTTGTAAGGAATTATGGCATGATTGCAACCCCATTGACTGAGTTACTTAAGAAGAATTCTTTTGCTTGGAGTGATGTTGCAACTCAAGCATTTTTAGAATTAAAGACAGCTGTAATTCAACCTCCTATATTGAGGTTGCTAGATTCTCAAAACTTCACGATTGAGTGTGATGCTTCTGGTGGAGGGTTTGGAGTTGTACTTGTGCAGAAGGGTCAGCCTATAGTTTTTTATAGCAAAGTTTTGAAGGGCAAAGCACTCTTATTGTCCACTTATGAAAAAGAATTACTTACATTAGTCTCTGCAGTTGCTAAATGGAGACCATATTTGTTGGGTAGAGCCTTCAAGGTCAAGATTGATCAACAAGATTTAAGGTACTTACTTGAACAAAGGGTTGGCAATGAGGTCCAATAGAAGTGGCTTTTGTGACACCCCGTTTTTACGTGTATTTTCACTGAAGGAATATTTTAATTTAGTTAATATTATAGTGCTTGTATTTTAAATAATCGGATTTTAATTGGATTTTATTCGCTGTTGAGTTTAAATTGTTGTTTAATTTATTTTAGCTTGTTTTTTGTTTTAAAAATTTAATAGTTGGTTTTTACTAGTTATTTAATATATTTTAGTTTTACGACGTGTTTAAAATATTTTCTTGGTTTTATTGCTTTTAAAGTTATCTTTTTTGGATCAGTCGTTGGACTGCAGAGGTGAGGATTGGACCTCATTTCTTTTCCTTCATCTTTTCCTTTCTCTTTTTCTTTTTTTTTCCTTTTTTCTTTTCTTTCTTTTTCTTTCTTTCTTTCCTCTCTTCACTCCCGCGTTCGGTCTCTCTCTCCCGTGCATTGCCTTCTCTCTCTCTCTCCTCACCCACGCCATTTTCTGTCCTCAACCCAGACCACCGCCGTCCGGCCGACGTGGCCGGCACAGCCACCACCAAAAGAACCCCCTCCCTCCGGTGAACCACCACACCAAAAATCTCCCCCGTCCGGCCAGCCGTTTAGCCGGAAAAACCCATCTAAGCAGCACGGTTTTGAGCCGTTTTCGGCGCCGTCGCTCCACCTCCAGCCACCACCTCTTCACCACTTCTTCCCCTACCTCTTGCCAACCTAACCCACCCATTCCTGGCCTCGATCGATCACCAGAGCAGCTCCCACGAGCTCAACTCCGATTTGCTCGTTTTTTACTTTAACCGCCGTTTTCGCCGCCATCCACGGCCAAAGCTCACTTCCACTAGCTTCATAAACATCCCTAAACCATTCCCTATCAATTTGGTGTCTTGGTTTGTCCCCGTTCAAAAGTGGGTATTTTGCGACCCACGGCTATAGTGCATTTGCACTGTTACGTTGCTTTCCGCTCATCGTTTGCTGCGCGCCGAACCTTTTAAAAATATTATATAGCGCTATAAGTATTTTCCCAACTTCATTTTAGATTTAAATGTATTATCGCCTTTACAATAATTTATTTTGTCATCTGGTTGGTTTGTTGATTCCGGACTGAGTCCGAGGTGTTCGGGGGTCGGTTGTATTTGAGGAGGGAGTTGTTTGTTGGTTGATATTGATGTTTGGGGTGTGTTGGTTATTTTATGTGATTTTAATTGCATGGCATTGTGCATGCATATTCATGTGTATTTTATTGAAAATGGCGTTGCATGTGCGTGCGTATCACGAGCCCAAGCCGGGATGGGTTATTATCTCGGTGGAGCTCCTCTGGTCACTCGAAAGTGGATAAAACTGAGTGACATCCCCTGAGTTGTCGCTGGGCGACGACAGGAGCGGGGCTAGAGGATGGCCTGGCCAGGTACACGCTGGGCGCGAGTTTGGGCATCGCTCTACTCACCGGCTCCGTGGTCCCCTGGCTGGCGGGGACTAGAGGATGGTCTGGCCAGGTACGCGCTGGGTGCGAGTCGGGGCATCGCTCGTTTAGGTGTCACATACGTAGTCGTTATCTGCGGTGTGGCACAGAGCCAGAGTGTGCGGATGATCCCTAGGGGAGATCATGGTGCATGCATAATATGGAATGGTTTTGGATTTGACTTGGATTTGTTTTGGATATGGGCCATTATCTGGGATAATTGCGAGATTGTGATGTGTGGCTTTGTGATCCATTTTCTGGGAAAATGGTGGTTTATTGATTTGGGCTATTATTTGGGATAATGGCGAGGACTGATTTTAAAGGAAAATGTTTTTGGGCCAAAATGGGATTTTGGCGTGTGTGGAAAAAATATGGTTTTTGGGACATGGGCATTGGGCATACTTCATGCATGTTGTTTTGGTTGTAATATGTTTTTCATTTTGCGTTGTTTGGATTTTACTTACCTGCGACACCATTTTTGGTACCGTAGATTTTGATGCAGATCTTGATAAGGAGGAGGCTGAGCCCAAGGAGGCGGCTCCGCCGGAGGAGTAGCTGGATAGTCTTTAAGTATATGATATTTGGCGATGTTTTTATTAGTGTGTATTTGGATTTGAGACGGTGTTGAATTTGTAATCGTTTAGTATGTATGTTTGAACTGGTTTGTATTTAACTATGAAAATTTCTGGTACTTAGTTTATGACTTCTCTAACCGCTGCGTGTTTTTATTTGTAGACATATTGCTTGTGCACACACTTTTGGCACTTGGCGATGGGATGTGTGACCCGTGTTGTCATCATCCCGACGTCTCTAATTCCACGTGGCTGTACGTGGGAGTTGGGGGCGCCACAGGTGGTATTAGAGAGGTTTGGCTCTGGGTAAAACCACATGTCCCATATGAGCGGTACCAGAAAGTTTTTAAGGTTGTGTTTAAAGAGTTTGTTTTATTTGAAGCTTGGTTTTCTGTTTTTAATTGAGTTAACTTGTTTTTTTTTTTTATTTATCTTATATATATATATATATATACGCTTGTTTTATCGTTGGTTGGTTTTTTTTTTTTATGTTGTTTGTTTTATCCGATGTTTAATCGGGGTCAAAGGTTGTGTTATGGCAGGAAAATGGTGAGACCACGAAGGCCTTTTGGGGAACCTCTGGGTGAATTACCGAGAGTCGATAGAAATTTCGCCATGGCTCGA
The DNA here is from genome assembly GCA_011037825.1 of Carya cathayensis. NCBI lineage: Eukaryota > Viridiplantae > Streptophyta > Magnoliopsida > Fagales > Juglandaceae > Carya > Carya cathayensis. The sequence continues at coordinate 57,382 of QGSO01000241.1, forward strand.
GCGTTAAACCGTTTGACGGAATATTTACAACGAGGCGAGCAAAGTAGAGAGGCTCAAACCAGTGAATTAAACAGATTGACTGAATATCTGCAGCGAGGGGAACAAAGTAGAGGGGTGCAGGCTGGGTGCACCTATGAGCGCTTCCTAGCGCACCGTACCCCTGCTTTTTTCAGGAGAAGAAGATCCACTTAGAATTGGGAAGTGGATTAGAGATATAGAAAAGACATTTGAAGTCTGTGGTTGTACGGAGGCACAACAAGTGCTTTATGCAAGTTATTTGTTGCAAGGCACTGCTTCCGAATGGTGGGAGACGAAAAGAGAAATGCTGATGTTAGAATTGGGATCCTTCGCCGCTGTGACTTGGGAGCGGTTTAAAAAGGAGTTTAATGATCGGTTCTTTCCTGCACATGTGAGGCGGCAAAAAGCTTGAGAATTTTCTAGTCTGGTTCAAGGAAATATGACAGTGGAATAATATGCCCAAAAATTTGTGGAGCTTGGGCGATTTGCTCCTCATCTGATCGCCACGGAGGAGATGCAAACTGAGCACTTCCAAGAGGGTCTGCGACCGGAGATACGCCGGATGGTGGTTTGCCTCCAGATTACTGTTTTCCAGAATTGGTTGATTTGGCTATCATTGCAGAACGAGAAATTAATTTAAGCATGGGCTCCCCTACAAGTCAGAAAAGGCGGAGTTTTACTGGAGAAGGAAGTAGCTCTGGTTCACCTCAGAAATTCGTACAGCGGACCAGAACTCGACCACAAGCAGCCTCAGGAGTACGTATAGGAGGTCGGATGCCCATTTGCGGAAGGTGTAATAGGGCCCATGTGAGTGAGTGCCCTTCTGGTGGGGCTCGATGTTATAATTGTGGCCAGCAGGGACACTTTGCCCATGAGTGTCCTAATACAGTTCAAGGAAGCCGTGGAGGTCGACGCGGTGGAAGAACTAATCAGAGGCAAGTAGCGCAGGCTCGAGTATATGCTGTTACCCCCGGAGAGGTGGATGATGAGGCACCAGCGACCCACGATGCTGGAGTGATTACAAGTATGGTTCTAAATTAATTTTGGGTTTGATGTTTGGTGTGGTTTGGTTTTTCTTTATTTTGGATTTCATGGGTATATGTGATTGGTTCAGGAAGACTCTGGTTGTATGATTCGGGTGCATCTCAGTCGTTTGTGTCTTCTACGTTCGCACGGATATGTAATTTGGTTACGGGACCCCTACCAAAATCATTAGTGGTGAGTCTTCTAAATGGTGAAATGATTTGTTGTTCTAAAGTTGCGTTGGGTTGTCCCTTGGATTTTGGTGGAAGGACACTTCATGTTGACTTGGTTGTATTCAAGTTGTTGGGATTTGATATTGTTCTCGGCATGGATTGGTTATATCGGTATTGTGCAAGTATAAATTGCAGGAGTCGTGTAATCAGTTTTCAACTCCCAGATGGTGATTATCTAGAATTTATGGGAAGTAAATTAAAAGAAAGGTCGGTAGTTATATCGGCAATTCAAGCGAAGAAAGATATTGCTTGTGGAGCGGATGCCTTTTTGGTTCAAGTGGTGTCTACGCCGAGTGGGAAAAAGTCTTTAGCAGATATTCCAGTTGTAGAATAATTTCCTGATGTGTTTGTAGATGATTTGCCTGGGTTACCTCCTGTCCGCGAGTTGGAGTTCACCATTGATTTAGAACCTGGGGCGGCTCCTGTGCATAAAGCCCCTTACCGTATGGCACCAGCTGAGTTGAAAGAGTTAAACGTTCAGTTGCAAGAGTTGGTAGACAAGGGGTTTATCCAGCCAAGTACTTCGCCATGGGGTGCACCAGTTTTATTTGTTGAAAAGAAAGATGGCACTCTTAGAATGTGTATTGATTATCGAGAACTTAATAAAGTGACCATCAAGAATAAATATCCTCTCCCAAGAATCGACGATTTATTTGATCAGCTTCAAGGAGCAGCTATCTTTTCGAAGATTGATTTGAGATCAGGATATTATCAGCTGCGAATAAGAGATAGAGATATTCCCAAGACCGCTTTCCGATCGAGATATGGGCACTATGAGTTTAAAGTGATGCCTTTTGGGTTGGCAAATGCCCCTGCAGCTTTTATGGATCTGATGAATCGGGTATTTCGACCTTACTTGGATTCTTTTGTGGTGGTCTTCATTGATGATATTTTAATTTATTCTCAGGATATCGAAGAGCATGCTTATCACCTTCGCTTAGTGCTTGGGAAGTTACGAGAGCACCAGCTGTATGCGAAGCTTAGCAAATGTGAATTTTGGCTGGAAGAAGTTAAATTTCTCGGGCATGTAATTTCCCAAGACGGTGTGGCAGTAGATCCCAGTAAGGTGGAAGCTATTTTATCATGGCAGCGTCCTTCGACTGTGCGCGAGATTCGAAGTTTCTTGTGCTGGATACTATAGAAGATTTGTGGAGGGATTTTCCCGATTATCCGGACCTCTCACCGCTTTGACTAGAAAGAATGCAGAGTTTGTTTGGTCAGACAAGTACGATAGGAGTTTCCAGGATTTGAAGAACAGATTGACAACTGCGCCAGTTTTAGCACTTCCAGAACCACATAAGCCGTTTGTAGTTTTTAGTGATGCATCTAAATTTGGTTTGGGATGTGTTCTCATGCAGGAAGGACGAGTGGTGGCCTATGCGTCTCATCAACTGAAAGACCACGAGAAGAATTACCCGACACATGATTTAGAATTGGCCGCGATAGTGTTTGCCCTTAAAATATGGCGACACTATTTGTATGGGGCAGTTTGCGAGGTCTACATTGATCACAAGAGTCTGAAGCATTTATTTTCTCAGAAGAATCTCAACATGAGGCAAAGGCGATGGTTAGAGCTAATAAGTGATTATCACTGCGAGATTAAAAGCACTTAAAAGCAAATGTAGTTGCTGATGCCTTGAGCTGGAAATCTCATTCAGAAGATGAAGCCGAATCTTCTGGAATGGATTCAATACTTTGTGGGATGAGAAGGCTCCTCATTGGAAGTTCGCAACAAGAGGAAGGGATATATTCAATTCTTGACATTCGAGTAGTTGATTTTGAAGAATTGAAGACTCTTCAAAGAAAAGACCCGAAGCTGTTGGACATTAGGAAAAGGGTCAGAAAATCTAGAGGGCCATTGCATTATAGTTTGGATAAAGATGGGATCCTTCGATTCCGAGATCGTAGAGTAATTCCTAAAGACTCAGAATTTAAGGAGCGAATTATGGCAGAAGCTCATGCGGCTCCCTATTCCGTTCATCCTGGTAGCATAAAAATGTATCGGGACTTAAAGAAAAATTTTTGTGGTGGGAAGGAATGAAGAGGGATATTGCCTTGAATATTGAGAGATGTGACACTTGCCGTCAAGTCAAGGCCGAAAAATTTTTGGTGGGAAGGAATGAAGAGGGATATTGCCTTGAATATTGAGAGACTATCCACTGCCCTTGGATGCACCCAATAGTGCCTTGATGAGATGGAGAAACCCACCCCATCAACCTCCATACCTCATAGCTTCTGCAGGCTGTCCTCTCACTTCACTATTCTCCACTTTATGTCACATAGCCACCTCCAATCAAGGGTCTTTCAAGCCCATATCTTCCCCCTCCAAAATTCTAGAGTCATGCAAGCCACACTTCTTTCACTTTAATCACTTCTTCACCCCGTTCTTAGAGAGAAACCCAAAAGAGCTCTCTCAGGCATATTTCTGTGTGTTTTTACGTGGAGATTTTCAATCCTTTGTAAGTATTTTCACATGATGACTCCTTCATAAAAGTTGTTCCTATTTGAGTATAGTTTTCTTAACTATATTATTCATATCATTCCATGGTCATTTGGTCATTCAAAAGCATTTTTAACCATGGAAAGGTCATTCTGGGCATGAATCTGGAGAGTATGTTATGTTTTGGAGTTTTTGACCAAGTTAATAGACATATCTTGGTCCGAAAATTTTATGGAGTGTTTTTAGCATATATTTAAGAGTGTTCATTGAGGTTTTGTTGCATGACTAAAGCTTTTGATGATAGATTTTCTTAGATCTAGAAACTTGAAAACTAGAAGTGGCAAAATAGTTTTTATTTGTAGAAAGTTTGAATATTTCGAGGTTTGATCTTACTTTAAAGGCTTTGATATTTTTATATGATGATCCTAAGTCTCTTATTTTCATGTTAGGATGTTATTTCAAATATATTTAGTATTAGTTTTAAAGATATGATTTTTCTATGCAAGAGAATTTCGGTTAGGCCTAAGATTTGATGTTTTTGGGTTAGATCCATGTTTTATTGAGTTTTAGTCATGTGATTTTAAGTTTGATGGTTTGATCTTCTTTAAGAAACATTTTTAAACCATGTGATGTTTTATTTTGAAGATCTCATCGTTGTAAGCCATGGATCAAGAGATTTATCAAAGCTAGTTGAAGAAAAAGTTTATGTTTTTGAATTAAGTGTAAAACCAAAAACTCCAATTGTTATTTTTTGATTTTTGTGACTTTAGTTTGATGATTTAAAGCATGGTTGATCTTAGGATGATGTTATGAATATTTTATAAGTAAGATTTGATTTTTTGAATTCTTACCGGTCAATAATGCTGATTCTCTGAGAAAGTTGACTCGCATGTATGTAAAAGAAATAGTGAGATTACATGGGATACCCAAGAGCATAGTGTCGGATCGGGATCGAAGGTTCACATCCCATTTTTGGAAGAGTTTGCAGGCGGCTCTAGGTACTAAATTAAAGTTTAGTACTGCTTATCACCCCCAGACGGACGACCAATCAGAGCGCACTATTCAAACTCTGGAAGATATGTTGCGAGCGTGTACCGTGGAATTTCAAGGAAGTTGGGAGAATCATTTGCCACTCATAGAATTCGCTTATAATAACAGCTTCCATGCCTCCATCCAAATGGCTCCTTATGAAGCTCTATATGGTAGAAAATGTAGATCACCCTTATGTTGGGATGAAGTCGGGGAGAAGAAAATAATTGGACCTGAGATAATTCAGGAAATGCAAAATCAGATTCAGATTATAAGAGATAAAATGGCTGCGGCGCAAAGTCATCAGAAGAGTTACGCGGATACCAGGAGGAGAGAATTGTCTTTCGAAGAAGGCGATTGAGTTTACCTCAAGGTCTCTCCCATGAAAGGAGTTAAGCGTTTTGGGAAGAAGAGGAAGCTGGATCCGAGATATGTTGGACCTTTTCAGATTTTGGAGAAAGTCAGGTCCGTCGCTTACAGAGTTGCATTGTCAGAATATTTTTGGGATATTCACGATATCTTCCATGTCTCATCTTTGAAGAAAAGTTTTGGACAACAAGAGCCCCGCTTTGTCAACCCAGAGTGTATTCAGCTGCAACCTGATCTTACTTATGAAGTTGTACCGACGCAAATCATGGATTGGAAAGAGCAACAGTTGAGATCCAAGACGATACCTCTGGTGAAGGTGGCATGGGGAGATCCGTTGGCTCAAGATTTCTCCTGGGAAAGAGAAGCAGAGATGAGGGAGCAGTATCCGTATTTGTTCGAGTAATCAGCGGTATGTTCCTTAACTTGGTCTAAGTGGAATATTACGGATTGCTTTAGTTTTGGCGGTTGAGCTTGCAAATTTCGAGAACGAAATTTATTTTAAGGGGGGGAGGATGTGACACCCTGTTTTTACGTGTATTTTCACTGAAGGAATATTTTAATTTAGTTAATATTATAGTGCTTGTATTTTAAATAATCAGATTTTAATTGGATTTTATTCGCTGTTGAGTTTAAATTGCTGTTTAATTTATTTTAGCTTGTTTTTGCTTTTAAAAATTTAATAGTTGGTTTTTACTAGTTATTTAATATATTTTAGCTTTACGACGTGTTTAAAATATTTTCTTGGTTTTATTGCTTTTAAAGTTATCTTTTTTGGATCAGTCGTTGGACTCTAGAGGTGAGGATTGGACCTCATTTCTTTTCTCTTTTTCCTTTTTTCCTTTTTTCTTTTCTTTCTTTTTCTTTCTTTCTTTCCTCTCTTCTCTCCCGCATTCAATCTCTCTCTCTCGTGCATTGCCTTCTCTCTCTCTCCTCACCCACGCCGTTTTCCGTCCTTCGCCCAGAACACCGCCGTCCGGCCGACGTGGCCGGCACAACCACCACCAAAAGAACCCCCTCCCTCCGGTGAACCACCCCACCGAAAATCTCCCCCGTCCGGCCAGCCGTTTAGCCGAAAAAACCCATCTAAGCCGCACGGTTTTGAGCCGTTTCCGGGGCCATCGCTCCACCTCCGGCCACCACCTCTTCACCACTTCTTCCCGTACCTCTTGCCGACCTAACCCACCCATTCCCGGCCTCGATCGGTCACCGGAGCAGCTCCCACGAGCTCAACTCCGATTTGCTCGTTTTTTACTTCAACTGGCGTTTTCGCCGCCACCCACGGCCAAAGCTCGCTTCCACTAGCTTTATAAACATCCTTAGACCATTCCCTATCAATTTGGTGTCTTGGTTTGTCCCCGTTCAAAAGTGGGTATTTTGCGACCCACGGCTACAGTGCATTTGCACTGTTATGTTGCTTTCCGCTCATCGTTTGCTGCGCGCCGAACCTTCTAAAAATCTTATATAGCGCAGTAAGTATTTTTACAACTTCATTTTAGATTTAAATGTATTATTGCCTTTACAATAATTTATTTTGTCATCTGGTTGGGTTGTTGATTCCGAACTGAGTCCGAGGAGTTCAGGGGTCGGTTGGATTTGAGGAGGGAGTTGTTTGTTGGTTGATATTGATGTTTTGGGTGTGTTGGTTATTTTATATGATTTTAATTAGCATGGCATTGTGCATGCATATTCATGTGTATTTTATTGAAAATGGTGTTACATGTGTAAATGGATTTTCGGGTGCGTGCGTATCACGAGCTCAAGCCGGGATGGGTTATTATCTCGGTGGAGCTCCTCTAGTCACTCGGGAGCGGATAAAACTGAGTGACATCCCCTGAGTTGTCGCTGGGCGACGACAAGAGCGGGGCTAGAGGATGGCCTGGCCAGGTACGCGCTGGACGCGAGTCTGGGCATCGCTCTACTCACCGGCTCCATGGTCCCTTGGCTGGCGGGGACTAGAGGATGGCCTGGCCAGGTACGCGCTGGGCGCGAGTCTGGGCATCGCTCGTTTAGGTGTCACATACGTAGTCGTTATCTGCGGTGTGGCACAGAGCCAGAGTGTGCGGATGATCCCTAGGGGAGATCATGGTGCATGCATAATATGGAATGGTTTTGGATTTAACTTGGATTTGTTTTGGATATGTGCCATTATCTGGGATAATGGCGAGATTGTGATGTGTGGCTTTGTGATCCATTTTCTGGGAAAATGGTGGTTTATTGATTTGGGCTATTATCTGGGATAATGGCGAGAACTGATTTTAAAGGAAAATGTTTTTGGGCCAAAATGGGATTTTGGCTTGTGTGAAAAAAATATGGTTTTTGGGACATGGACATTGGGCATACTTCATGCATGTTGTTTTGGTTGTAATATGTTTTTCATCTTGCGTTGTTTGGATTTTACTTACCTGCGGCACCATTTTTGGTACCGTAGATTTTGATGCAGATTTTGATGAGGAGGAGGCTGAGCCCGAGGAGGCGGCTCCGCCGGAGGACTAGCTGGACAGTCTTTAAGTATATGATATTTGGCGATGTTTTTATTAGTGTGTATTTGGATTTCAGACGATGTTGAATTTGTAATCGGTTAGTATGTATGTTTGAACTGGTTTGTATTTAACTAAGAAAATTTCTGGTACTTAGTTTATGACTTCTCTAACCGCTGCGTGTTTTTATTTGTACACATATTGCTTGTGCACACACTTTTGGCACTTGGCGATGGGATGTGTGACCCGTGTTGTCATCATCCCGACGTCTCTAATTCCACGTGGCTGTACGTGGGAGTTGGGGGCGCCACAACTTTGGAAGTTGATGGGCTATAATTTCATAATTGATAATAAGAGGTGTAAAGATAATAAAGTGGTTGATGCTAAGGGTGTATAGAAAACTGAAAAAACCGATTGCCTCCAACGTGAACCGACCATCCACGTCAGCAACAGGTTAGAACCGGTGGTGAACCTATCGGCGCACAGTGTCATTTCTTCAAAACCGACCTATGTCGATTCGACAGCTGTTTGACCCTGGTTCAAACCGCTGAACTTGCCAAACCAATAAAGCTTTTTTTTTTTAATTTAATATACATACTCAAAACGACACCGTTCCATTTAAGTTTAAGTGGAACGAGGTCATTTTTTTAGTATAGTAGACAACAAAAGATAATTGAAATGATGCCGTTTAGAAATGGCATCGTTTCATGTAAGGCGTTTGAAAAAAAAAAATTAATTGAAATGAAGCCGTTTTGATTTTAAACCAAATGGTGTCGTTTCGAGATGAGACCATCTTCAACCATGAGCTTCTTCTTTCTCCCACATCTGTTGCACTAGCTCTCTCTCTCTCTCTCCTCTACAACACACACACTCTCTACTCTCTCAGGCGAAATAAGCCACCAGGAGAACTAAAAACCGGTTGAGAACCGACAGAAAACCGCTAGAGTCAATACGGCTGGTTTTCCTCCTCCCCATCGACCGGTTATGGTCAGTGGCTCCTCCCACTTCAACTGTGTCAGTCGGCATCAGTTTTGCCCAAAAACCGCATCGAATACGTTGATTTTCAAGCCTAAGTGATACACTTTCAAGATAACCTGTGGAAGAGGTAGCTGTCCTGGCACTAATTACATTTCCAACTTCAGATTGGATTAAGGAGTTGAAGCAGAGTTATCAGTTATGTGCAAAAACCAATGGCATTCTGTTGAGACTTCAACAAGGTCAGGAGGGATCTAAGCATTATACCCTGCAACAAGACATGCTGTTGAGGATATGCAAGATAGCAGTGGTGCAAAATTCTCCTTTCAAACCTAAGGTGTTACAACTCATTCACCATAACCCACATGCTGGCCATGTGGGATACCATAAGACACTACATAGAGCTAAGCAGGAATTTTTCTAAGGAGGCATGAGGAAGGATATTAGAAATTTGGTCAAAGAATGTGAGATATGTTAGAAAAGTAAGAATGAGACAGTTCACCCAGCTGACCTTTTGCAACCACTGCCTATTCCCTCTTTTCCATGGCAAGATATGTCAATGGATTTTATAGAGGGATTGCCTCTTTCTAAAGGATCCATGGTAATCTTTGTAGTAGTAGATAGGCTTACAAAGTTTGGTCATTTCTTCCCTATGGCCCATCCTTATACAGCCACTAAAGTAGCTGAGATATTTTTTAATGGATTTTTCAAGCTGCATGGACTTCCCAAGTCAATTGTTTCTGATCGAGATCCCATTTTCACAAGCAGTTTCTGGAAAGAACTATTTCAGTTACACGGTACTACCTTTAACTTTAGCTCTGCCTATCATCCACAATCTCTAGAAAGAACTATTTCAGTTACATGGTACTACCCTTAACTTTAGCTCTGCCTAGCATCCAAAATGTGATGGGCAGACCAAAGCTTTAAATAAGGTTTTGGAAGGCTACTTGACATGTTATACTAGTGACAAACTTAAGGAATCGAGTTTGTAGTTTCATATGGTAGAATGGTGTTATAACACCACTTGTCACTCCTCTACTGGTTTATGCCCTTTTGATGCTCTTTATGGATTTCTACCTCCCAGATTGTTAACTTGCATTTCTAGCACTAGTGCTAATGCTGCATTTAATCAACAATTAAGGTCGAGGCTCAATAGAGAATCTACAATAGAGAATGAAATTGTTTGTTGACAGAAAAGAACAAAAGAGTTTTTGAAGTAGATGACTGGGTGTTTTTAAGGCTCCAACCCTATAGACAAAATTCTGTGGCTATGAGGCATAATCTAAAGCTTGCTTCAAGATTTTTGGTCCATTTAACAGAAAGTTGCTTTTGTAGCTTATAAGTTGGATTTGCCTAATAGTTTAAAACTACATCCAGTATTTCATGTTTCTTGCTTAAAGAAGAAACGTGGCAAGAATATTACTCCACTGCCTACTCTTCCACCTTTGGATTCTCAAGGTCAATTCAGCCTGAACTTAGGCAAATTTTGGAGAGGAGATTGAGGAAGGTGGGGCAGCATGCAACTACTAAAATCTTAGTGAAGTGGCTTGGTGCACAAACTGAGGATAATTCATGGGAGTTGTTGTGGGACCTGTAGAGGCTTTACCCACATCTCGTGGGCAAGGTCCTTTAATGGAGGGGGAATTTATCAGGCCCTTGAGGTCAAGGACCATAAATGGGGGGAGATTGTTAAGTGTAAAACCTGTTGTGAGAAATTGAGTGAAGTGCAAGGAATGGATTCATGGGATTAATAATTTTAACTGTCCAAGTGAAACGGTGTGCATTGTTTAAGTGATACGGTGCGTTGTGATCAGTTAGTGTAATATGGATTGAAACGGTGCGTGTTGCACCTGTTTGTATTAGTTGAGTTTGATATGTTGTCATTTTACATAGAAAGGGGCTTATAAAAACAGAGGCCTCGTATGATTTTGTATTAAAAAATTTTAATAGAAGTTGAGTAATAATAGGAGGTTGGAAGTCCCTCGAAGCTTTCTTCCAAGAATCCTATTCTTGATTCTTGGATTTCAGTCATTTCAATGTTCACAATTCTTTAAGTTCTTGATTCAAGTTTCTTTGTGTGAGTTGTCACTGGTGCAAGGTACTTATCATCTAGGCAAATAACATTTTCAAAATTTTTTAGGTTCCATTACAAGGCTGATTCAACAGGTGAAAAAGATTTTATTTATTTATTTATTTTTTTGCAGAAAACGTTTGCTGACACGATGAAGCCATGTTCTAGCAGATTTGGTAATGGAAGGCACTATGGTTCAAGTTGCAAATTAGAAGATAAGATCTTTGGCATACCTTCCATTAATAGTTAGCATGAGCTATCTACCTGTTTCTATCTCTCTTTGCCGACATATTTCTAGTATATATCACTGCAAAATCATGATTCATTTGGAAACGGCAAACAAAAATGATCCAATCTAAGAGAAGAAAAGGCTTTGCAGAATCGCAAGTAAGGGGGGAAAGCTTGGAAATTTATTTTTTAATGCTTTTTTATTCCTAGATCTTTTTTTAATACTCAGTAATGCTTTTTTATTCTGATATCTCATGCTCATTTTGGTATATGTACTTTGTTGAGGTGATTTCTATCTAAGCTCCTTGTTGACACTGACTGTAATCCCAGAAGATTCCAATCCAGATATGTGAAAAAGATTTCTTTCTAGAACATTATCTTTTGGTCATATATAATATAGATATATAGTCTTTTTACTAGTGATTTTGAAAATCATGTAAAGTAGCCGGTGAATTTTATATTGTTTAATTCTAATATAGATATATAATCAAACACAAATTTTCATTTGTTGTTACTGCCTGGTACATCTATTGAGGCTCATTGATGCTAGAATAGACTTTAAGGTGCTACCCGCACCCTAAGAGGTAGGGGGTGGGGTTTTCACCTCCAAACACTGCCTTGCATCCCAAGCGTAGGGTACCCTGCCCCCCACCCATTTCAATAATGGAATATTGCCAACTAGCCCAAAAAATTTTCATGGCTCTAAAAGTAATCAAAAACATATTTTTGATCCAAAATTGTAAATATAACTATAATTTAAAAATTATGTAGTTTTTAAATTTTCTAGTGTCTATTTTATGTAAGTTGTAGTGTAGTAGGGTGGTCCTTTTATAGGTTGCCTTGGCAATACAAGTCTCACACTAAAGCAAAAAGAAAAAAGAAAAAAACTGCAATGTGGGACTTTTGTATTGCCCACCTTGGCAGGATATACACAAAGTATGAGGTAAAAGTTATACTTAATACATAAAAAAGCATTAAAAAATAAATATTGGAAATTTATTCAAAATTTATTTTTTAATTTTCCAGCTTTCCTCCCTTCGGTGTTTTCGATGCTGTAAGTGATGCTATTGGTTGTGTTTGTAACTTTTTCATATTCATTAGGGTTTCATAAGGGTTCAATTTGGATTGGGGATAAGGCAGAGGCCGAGGCCCAAACTATTGCCCCCGTGCATGTGAGGGTGGGAACGGGGCCCTCCGTTTGGGAGGTGCGGGTAGTACCCCTACTCCAATATTAGTATGTATGATGTTGTACTCCTATCCTATCCTATCACAACATATTATATAATTGTAATTATTTATTTCAACATGACCAAATATAATTGACATGCTTGACATCTTATGATAGTGTGAAAGCACTACATGTTTGTACTGTAAGAAAATGTAATAATTAAGCGGATTATAGGTGGGTTTGGCCCCATTAATGCACTTAATGAGATCGAGTTGCATGTGCCTTATAAGATAAAAGAACAAATTAATTTAGTCAGATACACTAATCTTTTATTTTGTTAGAGATGAACTCTGTGAGTCTGTAAGCATTCACAGCATTATCTAAGTAAATAGTGGATGATAGGGTTGAAGTCCTATATCACAGCCCAAGTTGAGCAATTTAAACCCAATTTAACAGAGAAGATAGTACAAAGTTGTGCTGGTTTCAGTATCTAGAACACAGGGTGTGATAGAGGTAATTGCATTCGGTGGTACTGCGCGCATGTAGATTATTATTTTGGTTGTATTTTAAAGAAACATTTTCCAAAACATTTAAGAGGCCATTTGCTAATTTATTAAGAAGAAATTGGCAAACTATTTTGAAAAAAATTCTCTGTATGTAGTTTTCATTCAGTCAAACAACTAATGCTATAATGCTAATAATGCATAGACAGAAACACCACAAACAAGAAGATTATGTAAAAGAAAGATTTAAGTGCATGCGGAACACTTGTGCTAGCTGATCAGGCTAATTCCTTAATCATAAAATTCTCTTCACTCTTATCTCTGGTACGTACAACTTTCGTCTGAAACACATTCTAATGTTTTTCTGTTCTTCATACTATATCATTTGCTCCGCTTATGGAAACTAGGCTTTCCATGTAAGTAATAACCTGGAACGAGAGACTTTCTCCTTCAATTTGAAGATTCGTCATCTCTTTCGTAGACGGGTCATACATGGCCAGTTGTCCATCATCTTTTTCCCAGAATATGATGTCATTCATCCAATATTCTAATGGTCGAATAACTCCAGTAAGAGGGCCAACCCTGAACAGCTTTGTCCAAGATTCCGTAACCCCATATTCATGCAACAACCATATATCCCACCACATTCGCGACCCCTCTTCGCCTATAACTTTCCAAGAAATAGCGAGAGCAACCAATTCATTCAACAAGAAATATTCTAGATCTTTATCAAAGGGATACCGTATATCGCTAACATCTGGCAACGGAGTTGCTAGGAATACCTCCTTGGTCATGTCAAATGACAAAATACCCTCCCAATTTGTATCATCACCCGATGCCCACCAAGTACCTATCCCATTCTGGTTTGTCCTCATACCTCTAGTAGAATCCCAAATATGACAAGGGACGCTGTCAATTTGTCTCCAAGAATCGGTTCTTAAGCTATATACCTCACTACGGTACGTGATTATCGGGTAGTATTGTTCTAAGTAAGGGTCAGGTTCGTAGAGATGGAAATTCCGGATTATCTTGTAGTCGTGAGTTTTGGCATCAAAACCAAATCCGATGCCCTGAAGGGAGACAACATCATAGTCGGCAGAAAGGAGGGGTATGTTTGATATGGGGACAACCTTTGTTTCTTTAGTTGCAGGGTTCCATAAAAGAGTATTATTCCAACTACTGCTATCGTGAAGACAAACGAGACCATTACAAGAGCCCACGATATACATCCGTGCTCTCTTGTCGATAATTCCAGAATATGATGATGGTAAGGGTACCTGTGCGAGGGATACTTGGAGAGTTTCGTAAGAAAGTGTGGAGACGACAAGTTTCGTGGTGATTTTATCATGCCGCTTAACTAGAAGAAGGGCATTCTTGTTCCGGTTGGACGGGGACTGAGTGTGGAGGAGGTGTTTATAGATGAAGGTTTGATCTGAAATGAAGGCGTACCAGCATTTGCAAACGCACTTGAATCGCGATAGGGATATAACAGGCAGCCATAGCAGAATCTGTAACAACAAGTCTTCTGGAAAGTGGTTGTTCATCACCATTGTAATTTCTTTGCTTGATTGCAAGCTTGACTGGCTCGCGCAATATGAAGCATGAGTATATATGTTCGTCTTCTTATTATAAAGCCAAGAGGTGTGAAAAGCTAATGAGAATTTGGAGAAATAAATGTGCAAAATCACCCAACGTTAATGTTGTTTATGCGCTCATAAAGGCTTCAATTCCCTCGAAATCTTCTCTCATTTCATGAATATATTTGTTGCTAATTATCATGCATATATACATATGGTTTATTTGGGAATTATATATAGTTGCATTTATGGCTGGCCAGAGATCTTATAATAGCTGGCAATTAGATCATGGCGTATGAATGATTTTCTCTATGTAGAGATATCGATCGACTCATATATATATATATATATATATAAATGGTGATTTTGAGTGTTGTGAAAAATTGTACTTACCTTTTCCGGAGAGATTCTAATTAATTAATAATATCGTTTTACCCATACCCGTAACACCACAATTAATTAGCAAATCCGCAAAATTCTCAGGGTAATATAATTAATATTATATTGAAAGAAATGCTATATATTAATTACCACATGATGCGCGCAGACACAAAATTAGTACTTAACATGCTCTAGTATTTCCCTCAAGATACGCATTACTAATGCACCTACGTACTTCAAGTGTATGTATATATATATATATATATATATATATATATATACACACACGTACCTTTGATCTTGGAAGGTACGCGCGCAGCTTTATGTTAATTAAGTAACCTTTATATATGAATATAACATGCTGCATGCAATGGCATTTAGCCCAATAATATTCCATTATTCACAAACATAACAATATAGGCAACTTAGAGCTTAAATAAAATGTCTAAATTAATAGTACGTACATGTTCAAAATAATGGAATAATATTAGACAAACATGACAGAAAACATTTCAGGAAAAGAATATTCATGTTGCATGACTATTTGCTGAACAAGTTAACAATAGAAACTTTGGGCTCGTTTGAATACTAAGAATATTAATGCAAGGGGTTTTGTCCCGTCTCCTTTGTAAGAATTTTGAGGAGAGACGGATTCGTTGTTTTACTCATCTTGTGGGGGTACTCCCTCTAGTATCTCATTTATTTTCTGCAGATGATTTGTTGATGTTTGCGATTGGGGAAAAAAGATCTTTATGTCGGCTTATTAATATTTTTTATTATTATGCGAAGGGATTGGGTCAGTTTATTAGTAAGGACAAATCTGCAATTTTTTTTTCTCTAAGTTGATTTCAGGGGTTCGAAGGAGGGGATTGAGAAGGTTAATTAATTGGTTTTATGAAATGGAGTTTTCCTGTCACCTATCTGGGTGTTTCTATTTCAGGTAGACTTACATCTCGAATTTAGAGCCGTTGGTTTCCAAAATTAAAGGAAAGATTGCCGGCTGGAAATTGAAGTTGCTCTCTCAAGGAGGTCGGCTCATATTGCTCAGGCATATTTTATCAAGTATGGAAAAGCATTTATTGGTGGTGTTGAAGATTCCGATGGCGGTCTTCACAAAGCTTAAATTCTATATTGTCTACTTTTTTATGGGGAGAGATGAATGGTAAATCTCGGCAGAAATGGTATGCTTGGCAAAAAATTTGCTTGCCTTCCAAGGAAGGACGTCTCGGCCTTGGTAAATTCTTAGAGGTCCAACGTTCTTTACACATGAAGTTTGCATGAAGGCTGTTATCTTTGGATAATTTATGGACATAATTTTTTCGAGCAAAATATGTGAGAAATGGTCATTTGTTGTTGACGGAACCAAGGGCCACAACTTTTAGTTTCTGGAAGTTAGTGTTGCAAGTGCTTCCAAAAGTACTTCAGAATTCCAAGATACATGTCAAAGAGGGTGGCTCTTCATTTTGGTATGACCATTAGCTTGCAAGTAGGCCCCTATGTGTGAATTCGGATTTAATTCAGAATCCTGGTCTTCATATTCAGGATGTATGGGTGGACAATAGATGGGATGAGGGATGCCTTGTGGAGCTGGTTGGTGAGGCTAAGTCAAGGGAAATTGTACAGAGCATAACAGTTGGTAAGGAGGGTCGGGACTCCGTCGTTTGGCGACTTGCTAGTGATGGATGTTTTTCCTCGTCAACGGCATGGGAAATCATTCTATTAAAAGTGATGGATGCTTTTCCTCTTCAACGTCATTTGTGCCCAAGAAGATCGCTATATGCATGTGGAAAGCCAAGGTCAATGGTTTAGCTACAGATGATCGAATTAGGACCCTGGGCATTCCAATTGTCTCTCGTTGTGATTGCTACTTAATGGGCAGTTGTGAATCTATTGATCATGTGTTGGTTGCAAGGGAATTTCCTTCCAAAATTTGGGATTTGGCTGAGACGGCGTTGGGTCTCCCACGTCTGGTAATTCGTTCGTGGTGGGCAACGGTGATGCATTGGTTTTCATTTGCAAAGAAGTTGTCTCAGCGTGGTGTCATCATCGGTATCCTCCCTTGCATTATCACATGGCAGCTTTGGGTGCGACACTGTAAGGCAAGGATGGAGGAAAGCTTTGAAACAGCAGAGAATGTTTGTTTGGTGGTCAAAGTATGGCTGTGAAAGTTGTCTGGTTTGCTAATACATTCCAAGTCTATAACAGCAGAGGACATCTCCATTTTGAAAGTACTTGATATTTCGTTATGCAGTGTTAGGAAGAGAAGGGCGTAGCTGATTTATTGGCACAAACTAGTGGAGAGGTCGCTCAAGATCAATGTTGATGGGAGCTGTAGAGGTAATTCTAGAAATTGCGGAGGTGGCAGTGTGATGCGGGATCATGGGGGCAACTTTATTGGTGCATTCTTAGCACACTTTGGACATGGTACAAATAATATGGCAGAATTGAGAGCCCTTTTACTTGGCGTGTGCATGTGTAGGGATATGGGGTTTACGCAGCTGCAGGTAGAGTGCGATTCAATGCTAGTAGTAAACTGGCTGTCAGCTAGGAAGTGCCTGAATTGGTACTTATGGGATTACTTGAAAGAGCTTCATAGTCTGTTAACGGGACTTCGGTTCACCCTTGCTCATCGATTCAGAGAAGGCAATGGGCTAGCTAATTTCCTTGTGAGGCGATATACGGATTGGCATTCACTTCCGAGGACATTAAGGGGTATGTTTAGGATGGACAAATTGAGATTGCCGAATATTAGAGCTTGAGGCTGTTTATTTTTTGTTGTTATTTGTTTTGTTGTTCTCTATTCTTTCTTGAGCTAGTTGTTTTTTTCGGGAGGGTGTTGATGTTTTTTATTGGTTCTACAGTATTCCTCCGTCATAAGTGTGGGTTATTTTTAATAAAATTGGGAGATGATCACTCATGGACAGGTGGCCTTGTTTCTTTTTTTTTAATAGTTTATAAATAATAGTGAATAATTTATAAATAGTAATAAAGTAGTTTAAAAATATCTGAGAATATTTATATTTTCAATAGTAAGCCGTTGGGTACCTTTTGCTGAATCGGCTATTATTAAAATAAATAAAAATAAAAAAAGGGGAAAAGCATGAAATGAGAGGGAAATCAAATCAACAATCCTATATTTGAGGAAGAAGTGAAGAACACTTCTTAGGCGGCAGCAAAAAGGCATACCCACGCAAGAACCAGAACCAAAGGTTCCATGTGGCTGGGCACTCACTAGCAACAAGCTGGGTGCTCACGACCACTCGGCATAGTTGGGCTACTAGAAAGAGAGAGAGAAAGTAGACGAGAGTGATTGAAACTTAATAGGCTATTGGGTTGCGCATGGCTGAGGGTGGTGTGATGCCCCCAAATTTTCGCTTGGGATTGAACGGACATTTGAAGCGTCGAGACATGCAACACAAGGTTACCTGCCCCCGTTCATGACATATAAGATGCAATATTCCTAACATGCATCTAGCATTATGCAATATTCGCAGCGGATAATTTTTTTCTTTAGCAATACTATGCACCAAACTAAAATATCCCAAATACTTGAAACATATTTCATACATAAAGGCATACTAAATAGCCGTGGTCACCACACTAGTCCAAAAAATGGTTGTGATCAAAAGAATACTTGAGATACAACTCCAAAAGTATAAGTATTAACCTAAGTTAAATACTATACCATCATCAACATCGCACCGTGGCCTAGTCGACCGTATTCAGTTGATCAGATTCCAATTCTCCTTTGGGTCCTGTAACAAGATCTACCATTCGGGGGGAATGGTAGTTGGGACTACCACAGTGAGATTTGATTACAAATCTCAGTAAGTTAACATAAAACTCACACACAGGTTAAAAATGCATGCATGGCAGTAAAAGCATAAATGCATAATTATAGTCATACATAAACATAGTATAACTTGACATATAGCATGACTTAACCAGAACTTAAGCGTGAACTGAACTTGACTTAAGGGCTGATGCAAGAAGTCGAGCCGCATATGAGTATTTTGGATATGTGATCACGTTTGATACAACGTACCTCACAAATAGGTACGGAATGCCATTTGCTCCCTTTGTTGGTGTCAACCATCATGGACAGTCCATTCTCTTAAGGGCAGGCTTGATTTCAAGCGAAAATACAAATACTTTCGTGTGGTTGTTTGAGGCATGGTTAGAATGTATGAATGGACGGGCACCCCAAGCCATCATAATAGACCAAGACAGGGCAATGAAGAATGCGGAGTGATGTCGCCGTGTTCCGCCACCTTTGACCATCACAAGGCGACCATGAGCCTTCCAAGGCCACGCTTAGCTTTTCTGGTTCCAAACTACCACTTTATGTGGTGGACAGCCACCGTGCGCGGTGTTACCGCCACGTACGTTCCTCCGACGCATGTTCGTGACGAACAACGAGCGACGCACGGGTTATCCCGTCGATGGTATAACCTTCTATCTCTAGTTATTTTACGTTTAAAATAGTTAGTTGGTTGGTTTGTGGATTGTGTAGTTGTATTTGTGGAGTTCGTTGCGTATTTGTGAAGCGAAGTGTGGTTGTGAAGTGTTGAGTTTGATTGTGTATTTTGTGGACTGTGCTGTGAAGTATAGGCGTGAGATGGATGCCGTAGATGTGATACGGCGGGTTGTGTGAAGAGAATACGCGTGTAGCGTATTCTGTGTAATGCAGCGACGCGCCGTGCGACGTGCGCTGTAGTGTGTGTGGTGTAGAATGAAGGGAGTGCATGTGAAGTGTACTCCGTGTTGTATGGCGATGCATCGTGTGATGTGCATCGAGTTGATGAATGTTGTAGCGAAAGGATTACGCGTAGCGCGTACTCCGTGTCGCGTAGCGATGCACCGTGAGACGTGTATCGCAGTGATGGGTTTTGTAGTGTGAATGGAAGAGAGTTCACGTGAGTGTACTCTGTACTAGGTCGTGATACACCGGATGGCGTGTCACGAAGGGTTGGATGGCGTAACAGAGAAGTGTAGAGCGTTTGGTGTAGTGTTGGGAAACTGTATGACAGTGTCCCGAAGCAGTGGTGTTATGGATTATAGTCCGGGGTGACTGGTGTCATCTTGTGGTTGACTATGACTAAGAGTATATGAATTGAGAAAGGAATTGTTTGTTTGGTTATTATTGATAATTTTAATGAACTTGTTTTAGTGCAAAGGCTTTCTGAAGTCAAATTATCTCTTCAGAGTATAGTGAAACCTCAAGTTGCCGTGGTGTTACAAGTGCTCATAATATGACAATTGAGTTCAGAAGTGAAAATCTTAAGGACTGGAGTGTTCCTCTTCCAGCTGTTGTGCAGTTCCTCGTGTTTCGCACTCTATTCTCATAGAACGCGACGATCGAGGTAAGTTAGCCTCTAACTTACTATCAGTTTATTGTGTATGTGTGATGGGTAAGGGAACTACAATTTATGTATGTATGTTATCGTATATGCCATGTCATGATATGTCATTATATGTTCATCTGTTACGTATGATTTAATATCTCATGAATAATTATCTGTTACATAATCTTTTCTGTCATACAATGATGTATGTTATAAGTATGCCATGTTAAGTATGCCATATGATACATGTATGCCATGAAATGTTTATGATTAAATCATATTGTGCCATTTACAAGTATACGCCATGTTAGAAAAGTATATGATATTAAATAATATCTCATGCATTAAGAAAGATAAGACATGTTATGTTATGTATAATACGTGGGGCCACAACAACTGTGGAGTACGTATTATATTTTATGTTACTTATAATGCGTGGGGCCACAACAACTGTGGAGTACGTATTATATTTATGTTACTTATAATGCGTGGGGCCACAACAACTGTGGAGTACGTATTATATTTTATGTTACTTATAATGCGTGGGGCCACAACAACTGTGGAGTACGTATTATATTTTATGTTACTTATAATGCGTGGGGCCACAACAACTGTGGAGTACGTATTATATTTTATGTTACTTATAATGCGTGGGGCCACAACAACTGTGGAGTACGTATTATATTTTATGTTACTTATAATGCGTGGGGCCACAACAACTGTGGAGTACGTATTATATTTATGTTACTTATAATGCGTGGGGCCACAACAACTGTGGAGTACGTATTATATTTTATGTTACTTATAATGCGTGGGGCCACAACAACTGTGGAGTACGTATTATATTTTATGTTACTTATAATGCGTGGGGCCACAACAACTGTGGAGTACGTATTATATTTTATGTTATGTGTATTCATGGGGCCACAACAACTGTGGAGCATGAAGTATGGGGCCACAACAACTGTGGAGCATACACTACATGAGACACAGCAATTGTGACATGTAGAATACGTGGGGCCACAACAACTGTGGAGTACGTATTATGTTTTATGTTACTTGAATACGTGGGGCCACAACAACTGTGGAGTACGTATTAACGCATGTTATTAATCAAGACAATTGAATAAGATTCCAAGTTTATGTTAAGTCAAGTTTCAGATCAAGTGCATGATAAGTCAAGTTTCAGATCAAGTTCATGTTATATTATGCTCACGTACATGTTATGTTCCAAGTTCATGTTCACATCATGTTATGTTCTCGTTTATGATATGTTCAAGTTGATGTTATTTTCAAGTTCTTATTTATGTTATGCATGTTTACGTTCATGTTATATTTCAAGTCCATGTTATGTTGTTTGTTCATGTTATGTTTTAAGCTTAAGTTTATGCCATGTTAAGTCAAGTTTCAG
>QGSO01000241.1:84701-99274 GCA_011037825.1 Carya cathayensis
TATCCACAATTATAATATTTTCAGAGCTCATTAAATTATTATAATTGTGCTACTTTAAAAACAAGCTTATCTAATACTTTGAAATTCGATGGATAAGATCCGGGAAAACGCCATCGAGGTACAACGCTTAGGATAAAACTGTTCATGATTTTACAGCTGTCGGTGAAGAACAAATTACGTGATTTACGGAAAAGATAATCTATACGCGTGATTCCAGATGAGGGTAAAGACGAGAGAGATTGTGATTGCTGTCGGGAAAGAAACCAAAACGGATTGCCTTGCCGTCTACTATGCGTGAAAAGAAAAGAGAAGGGTGAGGAGATAAGACTAAATTTTAGCGGGCTGTTACAGGTGGCACACGAGGAGACCTTGGGTAGTGGGGTTGCAATGTGGGCGTTGCTCTTGGTGGCTTGCACTGCTCCTCCTTGCTCTGTTTTCACTTCTTAAAACAAAGGACATGATGGAGCTATTTTGGCTGGGCGGTCTTGATGCAGTTGTGCGTGGGTGGTTGCTTCCTTTGGCCTTATTAATGTGAGGAGTTGTGATGGAGGTTGAGTAACAACATACAAGGAGTCGGGGTGAACGTTGGCAGTGAGAGGGTCACAATGTGGAAATGGTTTGCTTTGGTTCTAAGAGAAATGTTGATGGTTGATCTTTCAACGTTGGTTGAACGTAGACTGGTTGGATACGAAGGAGGTGGTCTGGGTTGGCATCGAGGAGATCAATGTGCGACAAGGCTTCGAGTCAGAGAGCACACACGCTCTGTTTTCTTGCTTGAACACAGACAAGGTAGACAGAATAATTCAGTATCGAGGCTGGCTGGCCTTCATCGTTCTGATCTTGAGAATGAGAGAGGGAGAATAAGAGAGCATGTGAGAGTTTGGTGAGGAAGCTTGTGGAGATGAGTGTTGTGTCCGAGCATGGCATTGGGTTCACTTGGATTGACTTGATGGTTTCTACATTCTGCTATGGCGGTGAACGTGGGGTGAGGTGTTGGGTGATCTTGGTTAAGAGGAGTTGTGTTTCAGATGAGAATAAGAACATGAGAAGAAGATGCGAAGAACTAGCTGCGTTTTGTCTTTGTTGTTCTCTGTGCATAAGATGCGAAGGAGATGCGAAGAAGAAGATGAATGAAACGCTCCATTTCATTATTACATGTGGATGGATGTGTACACGAGAGGTCCCTCACCCCATGTGCAAATAGACTTTTTGTTTCAAAAAAACCCTTAAAACCATAACAGTTATGAGGGTAGTTCAATGCCAAAGGTCATTGATCTACTTGGTCTAGGTTCAAAACCCCAGCGGCCCTTTTGTTTTGGAAAAAATAGAATAGGCTTGGACCTACTCACCGATTGGGAAGAGGGCGCCCGACCTCAGATTAGGCCTTTGCCTAGTTTACCTTAAGCCTTTTTTTGTTTTTTTTTGTTTAAAGGATATGATAAGGGCCGGACAAAAAGGCTGACTTAAAAATGGCCCAAATCCATCTCAGCCTAAAACAGGATATTAGATGATTTAAACCAAACCCAAACTTTTATTTATTTATTTTTTTTTTTTTTTGTCATTACAAGAAAATTTCATACGGGTTGGATTGAAACAAATTGACCGAAACCCGTCCAAGTCCAAAAACAAAAACAAAAACGCTTCTTCCTCCTCACTTGTTCAGTTACTATACATGTAATGGACGAGACAAAAAATAATAATTGCATGTAATCGTTGCCACCCTTTCAGTGCCACTCCATAGGGATCCACCCTTCATGGCAGGAAAAAACTTGTGGCGCTAGCCCATGTTAGCAACGCCACATTCTGGCAGTTGGCAATGCAGCATCTGCGTACCAGTGCTCTCTGTCATCACACTTTGGTGCCCAAGATATTGGTTGCCCGCCACCTGTAGCATAGTACACAACTATGGTGACTGTCGCATCGGGCTTGTGTCCAGCTTTGCTATCTGTAGGGGTAGTTGAACCATAATGAGGAGTTTGTTGCACCTTTATCTGTTGCATTGCCACTATGCCATAGCTTTGCGCGCATCAGAGCTCGTTGCGAGGCACCTTAGGTGCTCTACGCCAGTGCATTATTCATTGTCACGTGCTCATGGGTCCGATGTGCACCATCACACACGCTGTACTATCCCTGCTTGATCTACAGTATCAACACCCATTACAAGAAAACTGGTTTTTTCGAACGTTCAAAATCATTACAAATACCCCCAACAAACTGATCTTACCCAAGTTACCACTAGGAACCTAAGTACAGTATCTTTAAACTTCTTTCAAACTTGATGGAATCATATCTCAAGTCCAACTTTTTAGGACATTATTTGAAGCATTGTCTTTCTAATTGCCTAGGTATGAGTTTATAATAAGAAGAAAAAAATAAAATAAAATAAAAGACACTAACAGCAATATTAGACTTTCAAGGATGAAATCATAAGTTTAGGAAAGTTATTGAAACATCCTTTGTGGACCTTTCAAATGTGCAACAATTTATATATATGTCTCATTATATAATAGAGACAAACATTACAAGTAAATTTGATTTTTTAGAATGAATTTTAAAGGGTAATTTGTCGATAACAACAAAGCTCATAAATTTATAAAGCAACTTTTGGGAATTCTTTACACCAAATTTAGTGAAACTCAAGATATATAAGAGTTATCCATCAACAAGTATGCAGGCCAGAGTAAATATAAAAAATCTCTATAAAGCTATCATGATCTTCCTTTCCTCTCTACTATATTCAGAATTTTGTACCATCAATTTTTTTTTGCAAGATTTTCTTCACTTTTTGCTTACATCCATCACAATGGATGTTCACTTTGAGAACAGATTTCTGCATGCACAAGCAAGCCTAAAAAAAAAATAGAATAGAAAGCAAAGGTAAATACTATTAAAATGGAATCAAATACCAAGCCTGTTAATGAAATAAGCACACATTTTATAGGATGAGTATTCAACGCAAAATATAGAAAGAAATATGAGAGCTTTTTTCTTCTTTCACACTGAAGGATTAATGCCCTTGAAGGAAAAGAACAAGAAAGTAGATAAAATGGTACAATGACCAAGTGGAAGAGTACCTAGATCTTCGCAAAATCTTGTTTACTCATAACTTCAACTCAAATGGAACAAGCAGAAGGACACAAGAATGGAAATATATTTTTTTTTTTTAAATGGGGTTTGCAACAGATCTGGGAAACACAAGCAGCTAAAATGTGGTGAGTAAATTACAAGGGTATCACTAGAGATGGTTCTCCTCTACTCTTTCTTTTAAGAGTTTGTTCCAAGCAAGAACAACTCAAATTAGTTTTTTTCAAGCTACACCAAAAATCCCAAATTTTCAAAGTGCACCAAGAATACCCACATCAATAGGTGCACAAAACGCATCATATAAAAAATAATTTTCACGCAAAAAAGATATGCTTTCATATTCAACATCTAGAAATTAACCTACAAAAGGAAAGACCAACTTTTGTAAAGCAATGAGTGCGGATGAAGGGGGAGAGATAGAGAAATGAGTTGCAAAGATACATGTGCTGACGGAAGGAATTCACTCCAAGAGTCTTGGTCGAATATGCTCGCCCTCCGATTCTTGAAAATCCCATAAAAGATTTCTAGATGGAGGCATAGGTGAACAACTAGGGAGGAAATGATGACCCTAGCTTCTATGGAGAAGGAAAATGAAGTGGAGGTCTGAGTAGAAGCTTTAGGACATAGTCGAAAATGGGGATGAATTCGTGTGTATCAAGTGGGTGGATTTAATTGCAGGTAACCAAATTGGGGAAGAAGGTCGAAGTGGAGAAGGGGTACTGTGAACAAGACTGGGTAAGGCTCGAGGGGAGGGGGGGAAAATTAAATTTTTAAAGCGTTTTGCCACCCCAGATTCAATTCATCAATTTTATCCCGTTCCATGATTTTTTTTTTATTCCATTGACTTTTTTTCACCCCTAAAAGTCATATAATCGCTGCAAATATATAAATTAGGGGACTAATGTGTTTAAATTGAAGAAGGCCGCAGAGATTTTAATTTTGCCGCAAAAAATGACTTTTGCAACGATTTTATTTGCAACAGAAAATAAATCCCCGTAAAAGATTCTTTTTCTTGTAGTGACCTAGTGCCACAACCCTCAGGCGGATGGTGCACTATGGAGTAACCACTTTCAAGTGCATGTCACACTGAGGTGTATGTAGCACCTTTACATGCTCTCTTAGATTAACACAACACTTTCATTTTGTTCAATAGCATCTAGTGCGAGCAACACCTCAATTGCACCACCCCAAGTTTGATGGTCCACAATATTACTTCTCTGCATGAAGTTTTAGTCTTTTTGTGTGCGCAACCACCGCTCAAGCACCCATGGTTACCAAGAGAGAAAAAAATTCACTTCTATTCATTATTTTTTACCTACTTTTTACTATTTTGTACTACTATTCAATATTTTATCATTATTTTTTCACTATTATTTACAGAGTATCTAAAATCACCTCACTACCTAAACGTAACCTGAATATCTCAAAATATCTATGAATAGTAGTGACATAGTTTGTAAATAGTAGTGAATAGTTTGTAAATAGTAAAGTATTTTGAGAATATCTAAGAACAATTGTATTTCTAAAAAAGCTCTTACAACCGTAACAGTTGTGAGGGTAGTTCAATGGCTGAGGTCATTGCATTGATCTACTTGGTCCAGGTTCAAACCAATAGTTGCACCTTTGGTTTGGAAAAAATAAAATAGGCATGGACCTGCTTGGTTGGGATGCACCCTCTTGGGCACCAGACTTCAGATTAGGCCTTTGCTACCTGTGCACATTGGTATATATACACCCTCTTGGTAGCTAGTGTATGGGCATTTTGATGGAAACTTCAAGTGGAGAAGTAATATTGTAGACCATCAGCCATAACAATAATATTGTAGAGAGGCTTAAGTCTGGCTTTGCTACTTGTAGAGGCCGAACTACAGTGAGGGGCTTATTGTACCTTCATCCACTACACCACCACAGTGCCATAGCTCTACGTGCAACATCGCAAGTTGTGAGGCACCTTAGGTGCACTATTCTTTGTCGCGCGCTCATAGATGCGATGCGCACCATCCGAACAAGGTGTACTACCCCCGCTTGGTATGCGGCATCAACACCTAGTGCTACAGCACCTCAGGTGGATGGTGGATTATATATGGAGCAACCACTTCCAAGTGCATGTCACATGACCGAGGTATACGTAGCAACTTTATGTATAACATGGTGATTCCGTTGTGTTTAATAGCATCTAGTGCGAGAAACACCTCAATTGCACCACCTCAGGTTTGATGGTCTGCATTAATTCTCTACGTGAAGTTTTCATCTTTTGTGGCCCAACACTGAGGTGCACAACCATCTCTCAAGTATCCATGGTTACCAAGAGAGAGAAAATTCTCTCGTCACATGCAAACAATATTTTAGTAAAAACAAATCACAAAGTAGATCATAATCTAAGTTAGGAACTACCAAAGTCAGCTTAGAGTCTTAGACGCCAATGTTAGAAATTCTAGATCAGAGTACATAATAGAAGCGTTTATCTCAACCAAAAAATCTTAGATCTGGTGTGGTTATTCTACGGATTTCTTCCATGAGTGTTGTTCATCCAAAATCGTCCTCATTGATGGTGGAGTATGCTACGTGGTAAGACTAGAGAAACACTATCAAACTCCATAGCCAAAGTGCTCCATCAAGAGAGACACATTCATTGAGAGAGAGATTTCTTGTGCTACAAACCACGTGTGTTACACTAAGAAGGGAGTGGTTATATATGAAGCCTCCAATTTATAACTCTCAACCGGGCTTAAATGCTAAACCATTAGGGCACATGACATGGCTTCATAATCCCTGGCCAAGGAAATTGGGAAGGGTTGCCTGTTATGAATGTCCATTTATTTCAAATGTAAGAGCATTGGCATTGGTTTATCTATATACAAATGCAAATACATATTTGCTTAACTAGACTATTAAATTAACTATATTGGATTATGCATGTAAAGGGGTAAAATACACTAGGCCCAAAATGGTTTTCAAGGCTCATCTCATCAAAAGGTCATCACTAGAAGACAAAAGAAAATAGAAGGAAAAGGGATAGAGATGGGACAAGGGAAGGCAAGGTGTCAGCAGGAAAAGAAGGGAGGGGACATAAATGAGAGGTGAGGTAACCTAAAGTAGGGGGTAGGAGGTAAAAGGCACAGGCACATCCAATTTCAGGGAATTTTGGCAAGATTGCTCCAAGAAGGCTCCTTCAACCTCATGACTAGGATTCCAGTGATAAGATCTCCACCAAAAGATGGACTTCAAGATCTATTATACAGTGAGGATGAGAGACAATGAGAGACTGTAAAACAATCTTATTATAGTGGGTTCTCCCATTCTTAAACCCCTGTGGACGTAAATCCAGTGTCGAACCACATAAATATGCTTATCTCCTTTTACTTATTTCCTTACATTTATTTACTAGTTTACTGCTATGGATGTACGCACAGATACCTTACAACTACATCAAACCACTGTCGGGGACCCACACAACACCGATCCAGGCTCGAAACAACCCCAATGGGGCCAAGGATGGATCCTTCTCCCCTTCCAGATTTTTGTGCCATTTTTAGGCATTAACAGATGGCGTTGTCTGTGGGATCAAGTTATTTTTCTTACATCGGAAGACAATTTCTCCACGTGCTAAATGATCTCAGAAGAAGCTGAAGAAAGTTTCTCAGATAAGTGGTCTTAACCTTTAGACTTTCATTTACATATAAAAAAATACTATTGCAGAAAATGGGCAAGTATTTTCTTGCTTGGGCAATTAGTGTACTGCACTTAGATGCTTTCTATGCACACAGTTTATAGGGTCGAGAAAACTTCCTAGCCAATTACACTACAGATGCTTAGGCACTGTATGAAAGGGCAGGATTTACTGAAGGCACACGTTCCACAGTGCACTGGTACCACGTGGTGACCGTGCAAGGCATGAACAGTGCCATGCACATGCCACCTCTAGTGCACAAAGGCTCTGTGACACCCCCAGCTCCCGTTTGGAATTGGACACCCCAGCCCCCATTTGGGATTGGGTAGTAACTAAAGCATCGGGACATCTAACACACAGCTACATATCCCTCATATATGACAGTTAAGATGCAATGCACCCATTGATTTAACGGTATGTAGTAAATCGCAGTGGAAAAACTCTTTTTCTACTTGGGTTAGATGGTAAATAAATATCAAGGTACCAAATCATAAATATCCCAAAAGATCAGCTTTCATAGAATCTCTCAAAAAACATAGTTGTTTCAAAACAGACACCCAAAACCCGGGACCATCATTTAAAGTCAATAAAACATTCATTTCTTTCATTGAGTCAAGTGTACCAATACTAAGGTTCCATCTTCAATTAAATTTAGAAAGACTCCCCTTGTTCGTCGCAAGTCTAGCTCCAGCAGCCCTGACTTTACAGCAACCTTTTTAGTTTCAATTAAGGAATCTCGGGCTTGCTTGAGATACTCCGTCACAAAATCCATGTCGTTCTTAAATTTCAAGGCCATCTCGGAATCAAGAAGTAAGGTCCCATTGCTAGTCTCATTAGAGGTCTCACAAATTTCCTTAAGCCACTGCACTGTAACCTTTAAGATGTCTACAATAAAATGGTAACGAGCTTCTACGGTGAATTTCTCCTCCACTAACTCATTAATCTCATCCATGATTCTAAGAGCCTTGTGTACTTGTTACAACTTCTACCATTCTGGGTAGGGAATGGTAATGGAAACTACCATAGTGAGATTTTAAGAAATTTCAATAAGTAACCAAGTAACGTACAACAGATATCATAAGCATACGAGAGCAAACCATAATGAATGCATGGATACGAACTTGTACTTATGCACATTTGACTTTTAAAAACATAATGTGTAGCAGAGAGCTTTCTGACTTTTTAAGAAAAATATCTTTTCATCTTTTCATTCTTGGATCTTAAACATACATATGAGTTCGGGTTCTTGATCATATAACATAGCATAGCATATCTTGGAGCTCAAGGCCTTATTCTTGACTTTAAACATCTGATTGGATACCTCATGGCTCCCCTACGTACCATGTGTTCTCCACTAGTTACTCTATCAACCATTGGCCCACTTTGACCAAGGTGGCTATGTCTTATTCTTAAACATACATTGTACGGAAGTTCGCATTTTCGTGTTAACCATATGGCACCCACTAGATTTAGGTACAACCCCACTCCAGTATCCTTTCCTTTTTAGGAACTATTCAAGGTCTGTCAACTGTATTTCATCGACTCGGGGGTTACCACCCTATTTTACTCACTTTGAGTGGACAGAGGAGTTCCACTAGGGCATTCTCCCATCTTAGCATTTGAGATTGTGACAAAACTTTAAACAACTTTTTTTCTTTAAAAATAATTTCACAAACCCAATGCATGTGACATGGACTATGCAACCTTACACTTTTCATGAATCATGTGCTAATGCATGACAAGTCATAAGGCAATTCATATATCTTGTAATTATGTACAACCAAATATGTTTTGCATTATGGCTTGAAAATATTAGAACATACAACCATGGTCTTATTCAATAGTTCAAAGGCATTTAACCATCAATAAGGAACAAAGCACTTATACTTCCTCATACACTATGCATGGCCGAAACATGCAACCCTAATATGCATTGATACTCATTTATTTTATGCACTTCAAGCTTTAAACACACATTGATAATACATCAAACATAAGCATGGCTGGAACATTCCAACAATTAAAATGCGCAAATATTCAATATTTTCATAAACTTGGAATCTTCTAATGCATTCAATTATGCATCATTCATAAATATTCATATGGCCAAATCATGCATGTAAATATAAATGTGAGAAAGTAAACTTAAACTTCTAATAAGTTTGGTTAGGCATCAAATATCAATATTCACATCA
This sequence comes from Carya cathayensis, assembly GCA_011037825.1. Classification (NCBI taxonomy): domain Eukaryota; kingdom Viridiplantae; phylum Streptophyta; class Magnoliopsida; order Fagales; family Juglandaceae; genus Carya; species Carya cathayensis. Next base: position 93,651 of record QGSO01000241.1, read on the forward strand.
AAGCATGCAAGTCCGAATAGATGTGGCATTATAACTCATTTTTATCATACTAGATGTAAATCAAGTAACAACAAATCAATCCAATAACATAGCAACAAATGCTCAAAGAACCGAATATAAGACATGATCGAAAATCATCAAATTAATCTTAAACAAACAAGTTTACATATCGTATACATAGAATATCTGAGAGTAAGTTAAAGGTCTACTTACAAAAATCCAATATCCAATAATAAACAAGCTGAAGAATATAATATAAGACTCATGAGAATCAACTTCTTATAAACCATAATCCGTGTATGTGTGAGTGAGTGAGAGTGCTCTTGGTTTTTCTTCAACACAAGAAAACTTTAACCTTCAATATAGGTCTAAAACTTAATAGGATGAAAATCTTAGTTTTCAAATGAGTGCTTAGGCCGTAGCCTTTCTCCCTCTCAAAATAATCATTCTCAAGAAAAACATAAACAAAAGAGGTTTGGATTTTCATTCTTTGGAGAAAAAAACCCTAAGTACTCGAGTGTGTGTGCTCGTGTGGAAACACTTCATCAATTGTAGAGCATTTCTCTTCTCTTAGTCGTGTGCGTGCCTTGATCATTTGTTCATGAACAACTTGTAGAAATCTGAAACATCCTTCTCTTGGCCGTGTGTGAGATGCAAGAAAAGAAAGTGTTTGGTTTTCCTTACCTTCATGGCTTTCCTTTGTTGATGATGACTCTAACTTGCCAAGCACTTAAAATAAGGTTTGAGTGGATGGAAGGTGGTGTGAATAGTATTTGGATGGAGAGAAAATGAGTAGGCTGAAAGTCTCAAGTTTTTCTTCCAAGTGACCAAAAGACTCTTGGTTTTCGGATCCTTCTTTCTTATAGGCGTGTGGATCCCTCTAGAAAAAATCTGATGTTGTGTGCATGGATGTCAAATGGCATCAAAACCATGTGTCTCTTCCTCTGCCCATCATTAGATTGTGCTGGGAACCAATAGCAAGCTTTTGGACACGTGGCATGCTCCTCAAAAACCGAAATCCTAACTTCCCTTTTTTCCCTTCCTCTTATGTCTTGATTCAATGTACCAAATGGCAAAAGTGTCATTCTTCCAACCAAGATTCCCTCATCCGTGTGCATGTATGCCAAGTGGTGTGTGTGGGGTCTTGGTGGCAAAAATGTCCCTCATTCTCCCAAGAAGATCCTTCATCTTCTAAGGTCTTGGAAAGGGTATGATTGGTCATGGTGGGTGGCAAGCACAAATCCCTGTGGGTGGCCGTCCACCTCTTGATCTTCCCTTCAAAGTCCTTCTAGATGCCCCTTAAGCGTGTAGCTTTCCCTCTTCATTGCAAGATTTCACCCCTTGCTAATGCAAATCTCCTTTCTCTTCCATCTTGCATGTACAACAAGTGACAAGCCTTCTTAGAAACCAAATCTCTCTCTATGGTTGTCGTGCCCTCTTGTCCCTTAGTCTTCCCTAGGCGCCACTTCCCCATAGTCTCATTATTTTCTTTTTCTAGAAGCCTCATCTACTAATGACATGTCTCACAATGTTTCTTATTACAAGCAAGTCCTCTTGCATGCATGACAAATGGCAAGAAGTTGGTGAAATCTTAGGATAGGGGTGTAAGACTCCAAACCCTAATTCTCTCACACCAAACCCTAAATTCTCTCATCTCCCTTCCCTCAATTCACATCTAGATTCATCAAGTTCTAGTGTGGGTCTTAATGGATGACTTGTGGCATCCAAAGAAATGAGTTGGGCATGGGCCCTAGTTCCTTTGGGCTTCAAAATCCTAATTCTTTTATAGAGGCCAAAACTTGCATGGGCTTGTAGGCCTCCCTCATGACCTTAGATGTCTAGTACATCAAGCCTAAATTTCTAATTGGGTTGTTCCATCTTGCATGGTCCAAAACAATACATCAAAATAAGCTAAAAGGCTTAGCTAAGTCCTGGTCATCATTGGCTCGCGGCCTCCTATTGCGATCCTTGATGGCCTATCGGTGGTGTGTCGGCAGCCACAATGACCCCCATCCACAAGGTCATGTACAGTACATCTCGTGTGCACCTCGCATTGCACACCAGATAGCGATCGCACACATCAAAGGTACAACTAAGGGAGGATGTCAGCGGCCACCATTTGCCTGTCGGTGTTGTCTGTCTCCACTGGTGGGGTCCCCGACCATCACAGTAGACGTGAGGTGGCTCATGGCAGTGCACCTGGTGTGTGTAGTTCGAACCTAATGAGGTCATGAAAAATCGAAGGGAGCCCCATTTTCACATCGTCGGTTACTGCTTGAACCGCTTGAATTTTATTTCCCAGCAGGAATGTCTCCACCCACCATGGCTTATGGTGGATAACTATGGCCTTCGGTCATGTGACCGGTGTGCACAAAGAGCTTATAGCAAACCACCGTGAGCCTTTTCATCTCACTGACAGCCACCACTTAGGCTACCGACGTCCTCTACTGCCTAAGAGGTGGTCCCTAACCATCACAAGTGACCCCGGTGGCTCCTTGAGCTCGCACCCAATGCATAAAATATGAACTGGACTCCTTGGCCAGCTCACTGTCGAGGTCTCCCCTTGCCCATTGGAGGACAACCACATGCACAACCATGCGGGTTCCTCGCCCACTCACGGCTAAGGCACTCCTTGGCCATTGGGCTCCTTGGCCAACACAACCACTGGCCTCGTCGGCCAACTCACCCCTCAGCCCATCACTCCTCTACCATACTCCACGGCCGTGGCTCGTTAGCCAGTACACCCTGCGACTAAGGTTCATCTGCCAACCACTCCACGGACATGGTTTCCTCGGCCAACCAATACACTAGTCAGCCAGCACACTCCTCGGACAAATGTGTCTCGACCACCCCAGTGGCGAGATCTAACCTAGACACTCTACAAGCATGTACTCGTACTTAGGCAGTCCATCCCATTGGCCATGCTCTCAGCCAACTCCTCCAGGGCCACATGGAAGCTAGGCTGCCTGGCCACCAAGTGGAGGGAACCTTTCCCTCAGCCTGCTACCTAACCTAAAGTGAGACACCTCTAAGTCACGTTGCATGGCCCATGCAATGTGCTCCACGGCTCACGCTCAGCTACCTCACTTGCTTGGCTACACATGCATGACCCCAAGCACCTTGCATGTCACATGCATGCACTCCAGCTACCTTGCATGTCGCATGCACACCTTGAACAACCCCTGTCTCGACCAAGTGCAAGTGGGCAATCAATACCAGATACCAGCTGCCATACTTAAACCACGAACAAGCATGCATATCAGAGGATACTCAAAAGGGGAAAAGAAAAGATAAAATAAAAGCAAGGAAGGGCAAGGAAGGGAAGAAATTACAATTGGTAGCTGGCAATGTTTAGTCAAGTAAAAATAGGCTACAGCAGCAAAAATACTCTGATTTATCTCCCTCAAAACTTGTGTGAATTCTATTTTTACTAATATAATTGTTTCCTATAACGTGGAACACCAGCTGTATAGCCTCACTTGGATGATTGAGCTGAGATATTACATATTTTAGCTATTTAAAACCAATGTATTTCAATTGCTTCGTGACATTATTTATTGGTTTTAGATGAAAAAAAATAGTTAATAAGCATAAATTTGAGTTATGATTTTTAATTGATTAATATCATGTTTATGCTTAATTTTATAACTATGATTTAATTGGACAATACTTCCTCACATATATAATTTTTTTTTTAATAATCTATTTTTTTTAAATTTATTTCGAGTGTATTTTTATTTTTATTTTTTTTTCAGCTTAAATAAAATTCACGAGATCAAACGGTGAAGTTTTTACGTAGAGTCAAAAAGCAGTTCACAAGTTAAAAGAAAAGGTTGAGTTGTTTGCTCTACAAAAACAAGAGGCGTGGAATGCTGGGACCATAAGAATTGGGAAGAAATGGCTGGGACATGGTTTGAAGAAGGTTAAAGAATCTGAAATCAAGCATTTGGCTGATAGTAATTCTGTTTTGAGCCAAATTTCCCATCTCCGTAAGGCTGGGATGGAAACTGATCATTGGTACAAGCACCTACTAAAGATATGGATGCAAGATGTTAAAGCCAAAGCTGCAAAGAAGGTGAGCAGAAGAATATGTTTCTGCTGAGACAGCTTCTATCCGTGCTCTTATGCCGAATTATAGCTCCTCATGTGACTCTGAAACAGCCACTGAAATTATTGCTCCTGTTAATGCCATAAAGAAGAGGCTTTTACGATATGGACTAGCCACAAATGAAGGGTACCCCCGTACAACTACTCTACTTATTTTACAAGATGACATCCAAATAATTGACTGGTTTTCTGGTGTTGTCCACCGCTGGCTTAGATGGTGGAGTGAGTGTGATAATGTTAATGAAGTAAAACTCTTAATTTCTGATCATCTTAGGAAATCTTGCATTCGTACATTAGCAGCCAAGTACCGGATACATGAAAATGAGATAGAAAAAAAAATGGTTTGATTCAGAATTGAGCAGGATTCCGTCTACCCAAGAAATAGAGCAGGAGATGGCATATGAGAAATCAATTAACCAAGCTTTTGATAATGATGAGGCTTTAATGTATGGGATATCTTATAGTGGCTCATGTTTACTTTCTCTAGCAAGAATGGTGACTGAGTCACGGCCCTGCAATTGTTTTGTTATGGGGTGCTCTTCTCCAGCACCAAGTGTTTATACTCTTCATGTGATGGAGAGGCAGAAGTTCCCAGGCTGGAAGACAGGGTTCTCAAGTTGTATTCATCCTAGCTTGAATAGAAGGCGGATTGGGCTGTGTAAACAACATTTAAAAGACTTATATCTCATATATCTGGACTGTTGATTACTCATTGATGTAAAAACCATAAAAGAGGATTCGAGGTGCCAAGGACTCTGTTGGCATGCCAGTTTCCAATTGTTGGCAGGTGAAGATCAAATGTTTGATATGCTACTTGAAGAAAATGTGGACAGCACACATGAACCACTCGGGTAGCACACAGCTCATGCACATGCAAGAACCACTCATACACAGCAAAACAGCAGCAGAAAAGAAAATGAAATGCAACTCATGGAGCCCACAGCACATTCAATTCAAAGCAGCAGGTCTTTCATTCAATCCACCGAAAGCATGTTCATTTACATGTTTTACCACATTTACTTGCAAGAATTGTGCTGCAACAATCCACCGAAAGCAGCAGAAAAAAAAAAAAAAGAAATGCAGATCATACACGGCACTTAATGCAGAAAGTTCAACTAATGCAAAGCATGCAGAAAAAAAAAGTCAAAAACAGCAGCAGAAAAAAAAAAATAAAAGAGGGTAGGAAGGGAAAATGAATAGATCGATGCTCGTCACTCGCATGTAAGGAAGGGGTAGTCCCCTTAGAGATGGTAGTTGGTGGCGACTGAAGAGCCCCAACATCTTCATTCAATTCCTCATGGTAAGGAACTCTATCATCATTCTCACCTCCCTCACCATCCGCGACACCTGGCAGGGGGACCTATTAGCTCGCTGCATTGGCCTTGGAATTCTGCTGCATTACTGTTTTGAGAATTCTGCATGTGCATGAGCTGTGTGCTACCCGATTGGTTCATGTGTGCTTAAGGTGCCGTGTATGATCTGCATTTCTTCTTTTTTTTTTTTTTTTTTTTTTTTTG